>JAJOOH010023113.1:0-27899 GCA_029582605.1 Solanum gracilifrons
CCCACCCCCTACCCCCCCACCCCACCCCAAAAAAATTTAAGTTTGTTTTTAAAAAATATTTTCAATTTCAAAAATTATTTTCTACCCTAGTAAAAATAAAAGATATTTCTCAAAAAAAAAAATCATTGATAAATCAAACACTAAAAATCGTTTCCGGAAAATATTTTCTACTCACCAACCAAACATGAGAAAATAAGTCAAAAATCAACTTGTTTTTTAGGAAAACATTTTCCATGGAAAACATTTTCCATGGAAAACATTTTTCTTCATACCAAACACACCCTAAATGACTTGAGTTGTCGTGTAAAAATATAGTGGGTTTGAGCCCAATTTTTAAGGAAATATTGAATTGGTGAAGTAATTATATTAGAAGTCTATAAAAGCTCAGGAGGTTGTTGGTTTATAACACAATTTTTATTCATAAAAGATATACAAAAGGAATGTTTTCAAATTCCTTTTCGTTTTACATAGCAAGTAGAATAAAATAAGATATGTGAATTATAGAATATGTAGGTTCATATCAATCTACCATAACTTGTATATTACTTTGGACATCCTAGCTAATCTCAACTTGTTTTAGATAACTACATCGTTATTATTGTTGTTATTGTTTCAACAAGGTCAAGTAATAAACATAAAATAGTATTGAGATACTCCTTGAAACATAATCCTCAATTCATTAGCCAATAACAAGGAATTAATAAGATGCACATGAATAAAATAAATTCCAAATAGTTATTTAACAACTATTTATTAGAAGAATATTCTTGAAAACTCAATACTTTACGACCAAGTCCAATATTTTCTTGATCATCAGCATCACATGTTGGTGAAACACAACACTTACAAATTCCATCAATACATTCCCTAATTCCAATTATGCAAAATGAAATTACTGCAGCACAATCTTGATCACCACATTGTTGTCCTATCGCCACATCTAAGGATTAAAAAAATATTACCATCTCACTAAAAAAATCATAGATAGCAGAATTTTTTATAATCTGTTTGTCAATATTGTATAGTACTAAATAGAATTGTTAACGAGCTTTTCTGTTTAGCTATAAAATTTGTCCGTTTCTTGGAGTGGGGTTTGTAGATTAAGATACCTAATCTATTGGGTGTGCGACTACACATCCACTATAAAATCATACAAATGTAAAAATTAGCCCATGAAAATATGACCCATCAAACCCATTTATATCTGGGAATAAGTCACTTATTTAGTGACTAAATACATTTTGATCGATCCTCTCAATTCAACCATGTAAAAGGTTTATTGATATGTATTTAAACCCGCTCGTATAAAATCCCTAATGAAATCACTATTTGCATAGATCTTATTATTGTTATATAGTGAAATTTATCTATAACAGATTCATTTATTTGAATATTTTTTTATAGCTACAACCAAATATTATTATAAAGAACATACAACATAACATCACATCAAAATCGACTAAAATTATAAAAAAATTTAACATACAATAAATGTTACTAGTGAAGGAAGAAACAAATACTAACCGAATGAAAAGATCAAAGAGGTGACTAGCAAAAACACAACCACTAAAGATTGTCCATGCTGTATTGAGGGAAGCAGTATATTTTATTGGTTTACTTTGAAGTGTTTTTTGTTGTGACAATATATACTCTCAATTTCATTAATATCATGCCAAATATAATAGTCAATATATAAATATTAAGATTGATATGGTCAAAGATTTTTTGAAGTATTTGTGATCTTTTCTCAAGATTTGATGTTATTTTCTTAAATAAAATTGACTTTTTTCCTTAATTTTTTTTCCTTTTTTTATATTTGTAACTTTGAAATTATTATATAATGTTTTTCATGTTTAAATAATCTAAGAGGATAATTTGATTAAATATAGCATTTTCATCATATCAACCTGTAATTACTTTATGCTATAATATAAATGTACTTTTTTTTTATTTGTTTTGTATATTAATCACAGTCCGATATGACTTGTAAATTTTTTTATATTGTTGACTTTGAAGTTTACGGAATGAGTACTCTCAAATGAAGAGTTTTTCCATTAATTAAAGAAAAAACATTTCATACCAAAAAATATTCTATTTACACTCCTAAATATTTGTTATTCCTTATTACAATATCTCTAAAAATATGTTATATTAATCCAGGATATCTCGTACACATAGAAGGCAATCGACACCATAACTAAACAATTATTTAGAGCTATTAAACAGATATCTACAACTATTAGAATCAATTGAGCATCCTCACATATGACCACAAATTGATGTCGGTGAATAAAAAATGATCAATTTCATTTCAGAAACTGATGGTATTGCCATTCCATAGATTTTATAAAGACATATACTATTTTTAGATTATTAGATACATGTGGAAGATTAATTATGACTCTCTATGACAATCCACTCCTACGTGTTTGGTCCTTTCATGATAAACGAGGTTCGTAGCAATATGAAGGGATCTTTTGTTGACAGGATGGAGTTGAGTAGGATTAGTTGGAGAAAATCCAATTTGTACAAGTAAACCACAAAATCGAACAATCTTTGAGCAAGCTGTAAACATTGTGCGGCATTCAGATTGTGTTGAAGATTCTTAAGCACATTCTTGCTTCTTACTATTCCAAGATATCAAGGAATCTCCAACAAACATGAACCAACCCATGATAGAATGTTGAGTATCAAGATGTCCAGCCCTATGCAAATTACTTAATACATTAAGCTGAATCAAAGAACCACTAGGAGAGAATAATCCTTGAGAAGATGTTCCAAAGATATATGGAATAAGGTGGCGGACAACCATGACATATAGATGGCAAGGAGCTGTCATAACTTGACTCACTTGTGGAACTACAAAAGAGATGTCAGGGCGAATAATAAAAATATAATTTAGGCTTCCATCTAATTCTCGATACAAATTTTGATCAGGAAGAACATCTCCTTCCGCACGATGGTAATTTAGAGTCAATTTTAATAGAGTATCTAAAGAGAAAGATTCTTCATGACCAGAAAAACAATCAAATCTTTAATATATTTATGCTAGTTCAAGAACACAACTAAAAAATTTGTTGGTCAGCATATTAATATTAATGTATTATATGTTAATTAGCTAACATTTTTGTGTCATTGTGTGGCCCTTGCTGTAACTAGTAGGTTGGTTGACTTCTCATATATATTACGGAAGTTGGGTGTAATTGACAATTGTTTGCTTCCTCATAATTGCTACATTACTATATTGCATTACTCCATTTGCAGTAAGTGCATATGTTACAAATCCTACTGCAGCATCTAATGACAAGTCGTTTGTAGCTTTGTATCACATTAGCTCACTCTTTATTGCTCATTATTCTTGGTAACCTATGTAACCTCTAGGCTATTTATCTTCACTATTTACCACCCATTATCATCCTATTTATTCCTAGGAAGATATCTTCAACTATAAATATTGGTGATCTTCATTTGGTTTAGGTATACAAAAAAAATATAGAGTGCATAAACTTTGTCAAAAAGAGAGTTCTTATTAGTTAAAGGGAGGTGTTCTTTTTTGTGGAGCTTTGGACTCGACTCTTGTCCAGAATAGTTGAGTTATACTTTGTGTTAAGATTCTTGTATCCTGGAGGGGACATGTCAAGGAGAACTACTGCTGGACCAGTGAAAAACATTTGCTGTAGTGGGCTTGAATCTCCTTAAGAGAGCAAGATATCCTCCCCTCAGCCTGAAGAAATTTATTTTCTTCATTTTATTTTCAATTGTAATCTTGTAATTTTGTTATTTTGTAATTTTTAACTAACAAATTTAAGGAGATTCATAATGGCTACAATTGAAATATCCGCGGATGTCAAGATGGGAGACATTAACAAGCCATTCCGGTTCAATGGTAACCATTTCAAGGGATGGAAGGGTAAAGTACTTTTCTACTTAAGTCTTCTCAAAGTTTCTTATGTATTACTTGAGAAGAATCCTAATAAAGTATACATCACCTCCATGAATGATGATAACGCCATTTCTCATCTAGAGAAAGTGGAAAAGTACGATGGTGATTCCTATAAGTGTCGGTATTATATTCTTAATTGTCTATCTGATAATTTTTATGATTATTATGATAGAACTTACTGTAGTGCAAAGAAATTTTGAAAGCATTGCAGAGTAAGTACGATACCGAAGAAGATGGAGCGAAAAAATATGCAGCTAGTAGATTTTTTCGTTTCCAAATGGTGGACAACAAATCAATGGTAGACCAAACTCAAGACTTTATAATTATTATTAGAGAGATAAAGTCCGAGGAGATAAAAATTGGAGAAAACCTTATTATTTATGGCAAAGTAGATAAACGTCCACCTTCATGGATGGAATTTCAAAAAAACTATGTGCCACAAATAGAAGGAGACCTCCCTTGAAACCTTGATATTAAAAATTTTCATGGAAGAATAGGAAAGGGGCCAAGATGCACTTTTAAAAATAGAAGAGAGCAATATTACAACGAAAGTAAATTTAATTACTTCAAATAATGTTACTCCTGAATCATAGAAAAATACTTCTTTGAAGCCTAAGAATATAGAAATCAAGAAAAATAACGGTGAAAATAACCAAGAACAAAATCAACAAGTTCAACATACGGGACCGTGTTTTCTTTGTGGCAAGAGTGGGATTGCTCGATTATGCACATTCCGGAAATGTGGTCCTAACCCTCAGGCAAACATTATGGAACAACCTTTTGTGGCGGTGATTACCGAGATAAACATGGTTGAGAGTGTTCATTGATGGTGGGCTGATTGTGATGCAAACTGTCATGTATTTTATGACAAAGGCTGGTATAAAAAATATACTCATTTTGAGGAGCCCAAAACCATCATGCTTGGTGATTCTCACACAACTCAAGTGCTTGAAACGGGAGATTTCGAATTGCGTTTTACTTCTGGAAGGGTATTAACTTTGAAAGATGTACTCTATACTCCTTTTATGAGAAATTTTTTTGATGTCTAGTTTTCATCTTAATAAAGAAGGCTTTAAGAAGATTATTGAATCTGATCAATATGTAATTGTGGAAAGGGTATTTTTGTGGGAAAGGGGTATGCTTGTGATGGGATGTTCAAATTGAATGTTCAAATGAATAAAGCCTCTACTTCTGTTTATATGCTTTTTTCTACCAATTTTTGGCATGCTCGTTTGTGTCACATTAATGATTGTTATGTTGGAATAAAGAGTAGTTTTGGATTAATCCCAATGGTTAAAAAGAATTTTGAAAAGTGTGAGGCTTGTAGTAAATCCAAAATCACTAAAAGGCTGTAGTAAATCCAAAATCACTAAAAGGCCTCATTTTCAAGTTGAAAGAAAACTAATTTGTTAGAATTAGTTCATATTGATATTAGTGAACTTGGAGGAATTTTAACTCGTGGAGGTAATATATATTTTATCACTTTCATTGATGATTTTTATAAGTTTACATATGTATTTTTGATGAAAAATAAAAGTGATGCTTTTGAAAATCTTAAAACATATCTCAATGAGGTTGCAAATCAGTTTGGTAGAAAAATAAAATGCATTAGAGGTGATAGAAGCCGTGAATATGAGTCAAATGAGTCTAATTCTTTTGTTAGATCATTGAGAATAATTCAAAAAACTACTCCTCCTTATTCTCATTCATCTAATGGTGTAGCGGAAAGGAATTATAGAACTTGGGTTAAATTGACTTATGTCATGCTTATTGAGTCACATACACCTTTAAATTTTGGGGTTAACCTATTTTCACTGCTCGTTATTAGTTGAATCTTGTGCCTCATAAAAAGTCAAAATTAACACATTTTGAATTGTGGAAAGGTTACAAGCCATGTTTGGGATATCTAAGAGTTTGGTGTTGTCTAGCCTTTGTAAGGCTAATGGATCCCAAGATTACAAAGTTGGGTAAGAAAGTTACTACTTGTGTTTTTCTTGGTTATGCTTGAAATAGTATAGCCTATAGATTTTTTAAATTTGAAGACAATATAATAATACAATCAGCTGATGCTATTTTTCATGAAAATAAATTCCCTTTTGATTCTAAAAATTATGGGGATCAAAGGATTGAACAAAATATTTTGTCACTACGTAGTTCTTTTACTTCTACTTTAAAAAATAAAGAAATTGATGATTTTGAGTTAAGAAGAGTAAAAGAGCTATAGTAGAAAAAGTTTTTGATCCTAATTTTTATGTGGTTAATGTTGGAGATGACCCTCTCATTTTGGAATAAGTTTTATCTTCACATGACTCAATTTTTTTGAAAGAGGCTGTAAATGATGAAATGTAATCACTGATTTCTAATAAAACTTTGAAGTTAGTTGATTTACCACCGGATTGTAAAACTATTGGTTGCAAATGGGTCTAACGAAAAAAGTTGAAACCGGATGGATCTATTAATAAATATAAACTGGACTACTTGCAAAAGGTTTGAAGCAACTAGAACGCCTAGAAATTTTTGATACTTTTTCAATGGTAACAAGGATTACATCCATAAGACTTTTAATTGCAATGGCTGCAATTTTTTATTTGCAAATTCATTAGATGGATGTAAGAACTTCTTTTTTTAATGGAGATCTAAATGAGGAAATTTAAATGGATCAACCCGAGTGTTTTGTTAAAGCAAGTCAAGAAAGCAAAGTGTGAAAACTTACTAATTCCCTATATGGATTGAAACAGGAACCTAAGCAATGGTATGAAAAGTTTGATTTCTGCATGATTGAAAATGCTCTTAAAACAAATGAGTGTGATAAGTGCATATAACATTAGTCTTGAAATAATTCACATGTGATTATTTGCCTATATGTTGATGATTTATTGATCTTTTGCTCTAACATGAATTTTATTGATGAAGCTAAAAATATTGTTAGAAGCCATTGTGATATGAACGATCTTGGTGAGGAAAATTTTATCCTTGGAATAAAAATAACAAGAACATGTGAGGGGATTTTCCTGACTAGTCGCATTATGTTGAGAAAATTTTTAAAAATAGAATTTTCTTGATTTCAAGCATGTTGTAACTCCTTTTGAATCAAGTGCTCACTTATTTCCTGTTGAAAGTGACAAACGATGTAATAAATCGAAAGGAATATGCTAGCATTATCGGAAGTTTGAGATATGTGACAGATTGCACTAGGCTTGATATTGCATATGCAGTTGGAGTACTTTGCAGGTTTACAAGGAAGCAAGGTAATGAATATTGGCATGTTATAACAAGAGTTACGAGATATTTCATTGGAACAAAAAATTGTGGTTTGTTCTATAAAAAATAACCTGTTGTACTTGAAATCTTTTCTGATGTAGATTGGAACAGTTTATCAGGTGATTTATATTCTACCACTAGTTATGTCTTTACTTTGGGTGGTGGTGCTACTTGTTGGAGATCAAAAAAGCAAACTATAATTGTTAACTCTACCATGGAGGCTGAACTAATTGATTTAGCTTCAGCTAGTGAGGAAGCGAAATGGTTAAGTGATTTATTGTTTCAAATACTTTATTTTGAAAAATCTATTCCTTCTATTTTAATTCATTTTGATAGCACCACTGCAATTGGTAGAGTTCAAAACCGTTATTATAACGGTAAATCCAGACCTATAAGGAGGAAACATAGAAATGTAAGATCGTATTTGACAAATGGTACCATTAATGTTGATTATGTCAAATCTTGTGTTAATCTTGCAGATCCTCTTACTAAGGCCTTAACAAGAGAAAAGTTATGGAGCACATCGAGGGGGATACGATTGAAGCCTATAAATCCTTGAGTCATATATGCTGAAACCTAACCTGGGGACTACAGATCCTATAACCAGGTTCGAAGGGAAAAACTAATCATATGATTAACAAATTGTTATGAAAAAATGCACTATTTTTGTTATTCCCACCATATGATGTGAGTGAATTGTTTCCTGTAGTAATTTGTTAAGGTTGAGTTGATAAAACTCTTAATGAATATCTGTAGCCCGTATGGGTGGACTGTTAAACCTATAGGAGCACTCTCGACAGATTTCACCTATGTGAGTGTTGAAGTAGGTTGCTTCCTATGAGAATTGAGCTTATTCTCCAAAGAAATCGTGAAACTGGGATATCACAAGGCCGTAACGTGTTGGCTTTAAAGCTCATGTCAACACCTTGATTATTACATGTGAGCAGTGATATTTTATTTCCCTTAAGCAGTCATAGTTCAAGTCTGAGACCACTACGACTCTAGATTAAAATTTACTGTTTCACTAAGTGGAGGTTCAATGCAGCGCACACCTTCATTATGCATAGTAGTCTTTCTTCAACTGATTTACTCTCTTGAAAAATATTAAAATGAGTGGGGGATTGTCGGTAAAAATTTTAATATTAATATTTTATATGTTAATTATCTAAGTCTTTGGTGTCATAGTGTGGCCCTTGCTGTAGGTAGTCCGTTAGTTGACTTCTCATATATGTTACAAAAGTTGGGTTTAATTGACAATCGTTTGCTGCCTCATAATTTCTACATTACTATATTGCATCACTCCATTTGGAGTAAGTGCATATGTTACAATTTCTAGTGCAGCATCTAATGACAAGCCGTCTGTAGCTTTGTATCACATTAGCTCACTCTTTATTCCCCATTATTCTTTGTATCCCATGTAACCTATGTAGCCTCTAGGCCATTTATCTTCACTATTTACCACCTCATTATCATCCTATTTATTCCTAGGAAGTTATCTTCAACTATGACTAGTTGTGGTCTTCATTTGGTTTAGGTATACAAGAAAAATATAGAGTGCATAAAGTTTGTCAAAAAAGGAGTTCTTATTAGTTGAAAGGAGGTGTTCTCTTTTGTGGAGCTTTGGACTCAACTCTTGTCTAGAGTTGTTGAGTTGTACTTTGTGTTAAGCTGTTGTATACTGGAGGGGACATGTCAAGAAGGACTACTGCTAGACAGGTGAAAATCATTTGATGCAGTGGGCTTGAATCTCTTTAAAGAGAGCAACATATTCACGCCTCAGCCTAAAGAGATTTATTTTCTTTATTTTATTTTGAATTGTAATCTTGTAATTTTGTTTTTTGTATTTTATTCACTAATGAACTTCCAACCATAGGAAGTACGTGAGAGGACCAAGAACTTTTATTCGAAAAGAATCCTGAAGTTATTTCTTGAGGGTAGATATTAGTGTATAATCAGTCCATTTGATAATAATATCTACAGACACCAAAAGACGAACACAACATTAAGATGTTTTTCGAAGAAATAAAGATGAATCATATTTCCATGCTCAAAAGAAAATTTGGAGCAAAGTAGACAAAAACTTGTCAAACCAAGCTCAAGCAGTTTGGTTTAATCAATACATGTCCCCTTCAACTTGCAATACATTTGTTGTAGGCGATGAAACAAACTAGAAGGGGGTTTCATACATAGATCTACTTTGAGACCACCATGAAGAAAATATCTTTTCACATCCGTTTGATGAAGAAGGCAATTTTGTGACACAACAATATTTTGCCGCGTAGTCATTTTTACTTACAGTGCAAACATCTCCTCATAGTCCACACCATACACTTGTTTTTACCAAGGACCACCAATAGAGCTTTGTACCAATCAAGACTACCATCAGAATAAAGTTTAATTGAATAAATCCATGGACATCCGATGAGTTATTTTCTTTATGTGACAAAAAGTTCCTCCTCCATTTCTCTATGCTAATAGTTAAGCTTGTGAATAACTTGTTGGCATAAATATGGTTGATAAAGTTTTTGAGATTTCAATTAACGAATTGTAACTTCGTGAAAATTGGAAAGTTGAAAGGAAAGGAAACGTTTTACTTTTGGCATTGGTATTGTCATATACGAGTCAAATCTATGGACCATAGGAAACTCTACGGGTGCTAGAAAGGAAGTCATAGGCTCAAAATTTATATTAGGGATATTCAAGTCTCTAATGTTTGTCCTATGACATGATAGGATGAGTTGTAGGAAGTTTGAAGTGTCGTAGGTAACACCCGTAGAAGTGATTGAAACTTGGTTAAATTTTGGGTTAAAATTTGAGGTCTAGAAACTATAGCAATTTAGACGGTCCGTAGAGGTTTGTCGTAGGAATTACCCAGGATTTTAGGCCACAGTTACTCAACATATAGTGACAAGTACGATCTGTAGGAATATCTATGTTCCGTAGGTCAAAACCGTAGGTCTGCTCGACCGTTATTTTGAAATGGTATTTGGATCTTTTCATATATATTAATTACCTATTCTATGTTGTTTTACCCCTATTTCATAGTCCTATAACTACCCCTCAACCCTAATAATTTTGTAACACCTCGGATTCGAGAAAGATAAAAAATGGAGATTTTTCATAACTACAGGTGCCACCGATGGAAGCCAAACCACGGACCGTGGGTCGGGCCATGGACCATAGGTATGTTACGTGGTTGGCCACCCAAAACCCTAGGAAATATCATGACCCATAGCAGGACCTACAAACCATAGGTGGGACAACGGTCAATAGACTAGGTCTGTGGATCGCGACTCTCAACACCCAGCCTAAGACGCCAAACGACACCCTGCTAGGATGGATCGTCGGTCTGTCCACGGTCGGTCGGTTAGGAGCCGTTGATGGTCTCGTCAACTTTTAAGTCAGGGTCATTTTTGTCTTTCCCCTATGCAATAGGCATTTAAATTACGTTGTTTCACACCTAAACTACATCGTTTTACTCAGCTTAAGCAAAATGATTTAGTGAGAACCCACCAAAAACCTTTATTCCCAAAAATACTAGAACTTAGAATAAAAAGAGAAGAAAGAGGTGCTAGTTTCCTCAAGAACACGCAATAGGTGTTCTTTAGTTCCATCCCCGAAATTGAAGGATTTTTCTGTAGATTTCGTCACCAGGTATGTGGGATTTTACTAGTGGGTTCCTTTCATCCACTAAGTCCCTAGAATTTAGTCAGATCCTTGATTCTCCACATCTTTTATAGACCTAGGATTTGTAAAATCTAAGGAGATTGTTATGATCTCAATTGTTATGTTATCTATAATCTAAATAGCATGTATCTTGGAAGGTTCGTTCAGTTCCTTATGTGGAACTCAAAACCCTAGTTGTGTAGATTCTCTTAGTAAATGAATTGTACGTGCTAGGTCAGTTAAACAAATAATAAGGATGCAATTTCAAATGATACATTATCCATATATAAATGTTGCATTTTCAGATTTGCATGTCAGTATTTGAGTTATTCAGTATGTTAGTATTTCAGTTACATTTTAGTCATATACATATTTAGTTAGGTGTAGACTTAACAACGACTTGGACTAGGTTAAGAGTACCCTCATAGTCTGAGAACTACGTGCCCCCGTAGGATTATAAATCTCCTCTATTGGCCATCAAATTTAGTGATCACGCCAGACATGCCTTTATACCCCTAGCAAGCTATATTGGGTCCTCTTGATGGGGCGTATACATAGGACTCCACGTTTAGCTCCTGTACTTTTATATCGGTTAATAGTAGCTCCCACAGTCTTACCCTTAATGCATTTGACAAGGTTTTCAGTATATACTTCGGTATTCACTTTAGCATGTCCTGTTCATGAGTAGGACTTGGTCATTTCATTAAGTTTAGCTTTCCAGTTATCTCTTCAGCACTAACATTCTTCCTCAGTTTACAGTATTGCTCAGTTATGCCTTGTTTCATCTTATATATGTTTATTAAGCTTAGTATCTATACCATTCATGCTCAGTGCATTCAAAGTACTGACGCATACTATTTCAGGTACTCATCATCCAGATCGTGCCTAAATCCATTCTCAGTCCATATTTCAGCAGCTTTAGTGGTGAGTCCTCATAATCTGAGGACAATAAACATGCTTTCATTATAGTCTTTACTTTGAGTTTAAGTTTTGTTAGAGTTAGCTGGGGGAATGTCCCAACAACTGAACTCACTTAGAGGTTTTTCAGACATAATAGTAGTATCAGCTTGACCTGTTAAGTTTGATCTTCTAGTTGTTATTAGACTCTTAGTATGGTTTATATATTCAGATAATTTGGGTATTCCCCATTTTTTTTTCTTCAGAAAACTTTTGTCTGGCTTCTGCATAGTTATTGTTTATTTAGTTATCTTTCATTGTACTTATGATATTAGCTTGGGGTCACTAGTGTTCCTAGGTTCTGTGTTACATCAAGGGGGTAGCCTTAAGGTGATGAGTCCACGCTTTGGACTTATTTAGGGCTTTATTTTAATAGATTAATTGTACTCAAATACATGTTTTGTGCTAATAAATGATGTAAAAGTCCTAATTTTAAGGTATTTTATTTTATGAACGATGCATGGACACTAATATGCAGAAAGAGACAAAGCAAGCAAAAGGAATGAAGAAATAAAGACCTGATGATAGCCATGACATTCCGCAAATCGCCAAATTTCCAAGATACCGCCTAGAGTTGCTGAATGCTGGAGCTAAAATGGGAGTGATTTCAGCAAGCAATAGTTCCATTCGGTGTGTCGCTCATCTAATCGGCAAAGGACAACCAGGTCGCCAAAAGCATTGAAGAAGATTCAGAAAAGTGCTCATGGGTAAGAGAGAACAAAAAAAAGGTGAATCACAGAGTTATTCGGCGATCCTGATTTGGATCGCCTAAAGTTACAGTAGCCAGCTCAAGAAGAAGTGAAAAATGAAAGTGAGATGAAGAACAATTGGCGAGTGGCCGATCTGTCGGCGAAGCCTGACTTACCTCGCCGAGTAGTCTTAAACAGTGACACATTAGACTTGTTTAAATTAATTTTGACTAGAGTGAGAAAGACATTGAGAAACATGAGGAAGAAATTACTTAGAGAGAAAATGCTACAAAAGGCTTTTTCTTAGTAATTTCAACAAGATTTTCTTAGAGATTTTGTAATAGAGAAGATTTTTAGTTGATTTCCTTATATAACTCTCATTTGGTAAACAAGTATGGGAGTGAGGATGGATGTTGATTTTTTTATTTTCAATATGAGTGGCTAAAACCCTTCTCTTAGGGTTTTGACTATGAAGCCAATTGTTGAATTTTACTAAGTTGGTATTGTTGAATTGCAAATAATGGAGTTAAT
Source organism: Solanum gracilifrons (assembly GCA_029582605.1). NCBI lineage: Eukaryota > Viridiplantae > Streptophyta > Magnoliopsida > Solanales > Solanaceae > Solanum > Solanum gracilifrons. The sequence continues at coordinate 13,048 of JAJOOH010023113.1, forward strand.
TTGAAGTGGGTCTGAGTTGCTGCTGCACTTTGAAGTTGTTTTGCATATTTAGTTTAATAAGTTTAGCGCTGTGAGCTTGCTCGAGAGAGAGGCACTCATGAGTCCACAAATTAGACTCATTTAGGGCTTTATTTTGATAAGAATAGCATCCTCAAATGCTTATTTTGTCTAAATATCTGATGAAAACTCTTAAGTTTTAGGTATTTGAAGTTTTAGTAAAAGCATGTACACTTAGGCGCAAAAAGGAACAAAAAGACTGAAAAGAACGACGAAGCTAAAGCCCGAGCATCGCCAAGCACACTTGGCGATCCACCGAAGCGATTTACTCTGCCCTTTGTTCCAGTACGCGAAGCCCTGAATGAGCAGTCGGTGCTTCGCCGAATAGTTCCGTGAAGCAGTACTATACCGCCTAATCGTCCAGAATGTGAAGGTGCTGAAGGGAAGCACAAAACGGGAATGAGACAGACGAAGGGCAAATCGCCGAAGTCATTCGGCGACATCGACTAATTTCGCCGAAAGATCCGCCAACACTATTTTCTGAAGTTTATAAATACTGAAATTATTATTATTTTTAAGTGTGTAACATTTATTTTTAATTTCCAGAATAGAATAGTACTTTTTAGATATTTTCTCTCAAGTTTGGAGAGGGTTTTTGGGAACTTAAAGAAAGGAGTTCATCTTCCCCAAGTTGGAAGTGAGTCTTCTCTATTCTTCTTCCTTTGCTTAAATTAAGGTTTAATTTCATATACCCATTTGGTTTTACTATCATTTACGTGTATTTTGTTATTTCTTGATGTGTGGCTAAAAACCCCATTCTTAGGGTTTGATTTAGAAAATATGTGTTGATATTATTGTTGGATCTTGCTTGCTGATAGGTTAGATGTAGTTTAGTGGTGATTTCACCTAGTGGTTGTGGTTTAATCTAAAGGGTTTGTAGTTGTAAATACATAGCCACTCATGTGTTTTCGGCTTGCCCGAGTGGGAGGTCACGAAACCAAGACCACTAGAGTAATGGCATAAGGATGGGTCAACATGAGGTTCAGCCTGAGAGGATGAGCCTTAGTCCCATATCCTAACCCTCAGCTCGAGAGAGTGAGTGGGGTAAGGCGTATGGTTGTCTTTATACGGTAAATGGGTGTCCAAGATGAACGAATTTGAAACGGGGTAAGTTGCCCGAGAGGGAACTTATTGCCATTTAAAGTTTAGCCTAGTCACTATTATCTTACAAATTTCTTGTCAAAAGCATGTACCCAACTATTTATCTCAACTTATATAGCAGTCACACCCTAACAATATTTCCCCCTACTTGATTTTCTTGTTAATTTTTGTTGCTTTTACTACTTGTAACAAAACCCCATAATCGATATTTGACACTCTCATGTCACCCCCTTTATTTACTATGTTTTTGTTCGTTAACGTCTTTAGCTATGTCTAGTTAGAGCTAAATTTTATTTTTCTATCAATTCTCAAAACCACTCTTTGGGACACGACCCTAACCTTTAGTTGGGTTACTATACTATCGATGATCGTACACACTCATACTGTAGGTTAGTGTCGTTGGTCACAATAAGCATCAAAATGGCACCACTATCGGGGGGTGGTGTTATTTGAGAATTTTTAGATTTGTAAAATTTTGGTTCTTCTTAGCCATAGTCTACTTATCTAATTTTTAGTTTTGTCTGGTTTGTCTGTGTGTTGAAACAGGATAATGACTATACATGACGAAGATGGTGGACCAATGGAGCACCTCCTAGTAGAAGTGATGAGATTCAGGGATCACATCCTGAACTTCAATTATCTAGGAGGAGAACCATTTCATGAGTCGTGGTTGAGGTTTAAAACACTACTGACACAATGTCCAACTCATGAAATCCCTGATTTAGTTCTACTGGAATGCTTCTATAGGGGTCTACGTCCCAGAAACATAGAGTTAATCGACCGACTTATGCCAGGCGGTCGCAATAAATATTCATACGAGACCGCAGCCAAATTCCTTGACCTCGTGGCTAAAACCAACAAGGATATTGAGAAAGACCAGCATATAATCATTTTGCTAGGTTAGATGAGCAACTTGACCCAAAAGATCGAGGAACTGGAAGTGATGTCCAAAGAAATTAGCAAATGTAAACTACCTACTGAGCAGGGTAGGTCAATGGACATTAAAAATAAACATATCGAAGTTATGTTATTAACCATCCTTCAAAAGATAAATGAGCAAGATAAACTGCTAAAGAAGATTAGAGAAAATGTAGAAGCGCTAAATCAGATGAGCAGTTTTCACTCTAAATCTATCTAACTGATTGAAACTCTTTCGGGTCACAAAATGCCTGATCTCCGTCAAGCACAATACAAGGGGTGGCCAAATGATGTTTTGGGCAACTCCAAAAGTGATTGTTAGGTGCTCACCTGTGTCGTTCCACGAAGTTAACTAAGGCGCTGCTTGGAAGGCAACCCAAAATCCTTAACTACTTGAAGTTTGTTATTTTTGAAATAATGGTGCTCTGATTTTGTAGGAATGGAGGATGAAAAGTTTGTGAAAAAGAGCAGGATGAATTGCTCAAATCCAATTGGCGAAACGCCAATTAGATCGGCGACCGCTACAAAGATCGTCGTTTGGATCCTCACTTTGGTTAAGGGACTTGTAAAACTCGGCGAGGTAGATGAGAACTCGGCGGATCGTTGGATAGATAAGCAAATCCAAATATTGTCGCCGAACGGGTTAGATCTGGATGGGCTTTACAAAACCACAAGCCTTAACTTTAAAAAAAATTCTCTTTTTTTCATACCCCTCACTCTCGATTCTCGCAAAAATCACACCTACTTAGTATGTCCAGAATTTTTATAAATCGTAAGTATTTTAGCAGTTTGAGTAGTGCTTGGATCTGTAATAACCTGCTGCTTAGCATCACAGTCTTGCTCTAATCTGCCTGAAAGGTTGGCTCTCCAAACCCAGAATTTAATTTTGGTATGGATGCTCTCATTTCAAGTAATTTTATCCAATGTCGTGTGGTGAGACTTTCTGAAGAATTTGTATTATTCTAAGCGCTAAGGCGAACTCACCGAACCCTTCAGCAATTAGCCAAACTATTCGGTAAATCCTGCTGAAATTGTGTCTCTCTAAAACTCGATCTAGTTGTTCTGACTTGTTTCTAACTCCTTGCAGAAATGGCTAAATCTAAAGTTGTAGGAGGAAGTAAGCCACCCTAAGATAGAACAAAAGGGATTACAATGAGCAAGGAGGCAGATACATTCAGAAGCAAAGTTGCTAAACTTTTCAAGACTAGCGAGAAAGGTAAAGGCAAACACAAGGCCTTTGAATTATCAGACAGGGCTAAGCGGCGAGTTAAGAGGTGGAATGATTCACCCAGGTCCAGGACTCCCTAGCCTACAATTGCTGCACCTCTAGTTCTAGCGCTGACACTGGTATTAACACCTCTTGTACAAGGCCCTCAGTCGAAATCAAATCGAGAAAAGGCGAAGGGGTTGAGGACAATTCTAGAAGAGAAGCGTCTGTCCATAGATGGGGTTATTGATAAATTCCCAGAAATAATGGAGTGTCTGAGATACCACAAGTTTCAAATCTTCACTAAACCCCGTGGCCCTTATATTCCAAACTAGGTGAGAGAGTTCTACAGTGCATATAGTGCAATAATACGCCAACAAAAGCAACTAGCAGCATCCTTCAGAGAAGTTAGCTATGTGGTTGTCAAAGGCAGGCGAGTGAAGTGTGATAATGAGGAAATAAACGCAGTCTTGGGCATGCCAACAAATATTGGGGATCACTGCCAGTATCTAATCAGAATAAAGAAGCTAGAAGAGATGAAAGAGTGGTTAATCCCAATAATTGCAAATGAAACTCTAAAGTGGGTGGCGGACGGAGTTTTGATTGATAAGAAAGAACTAAACATAGTCGCAAGGTTCTGGTTTGGTTTTTTCAGCAACACAATTATGCCATCACAAAATGAGTCGATCCTTCGCCTAGCCAAGGCAGCCTGCCTGGGTTGCATCATAGAGGTGACTCAGATAAACTTGGGTACAATCATTGCTTTAAAGATACTCATGCGTTCAATACAGAGTCGAACCTCACTTCCATTTCCAGTCAAGATCAGAAAATTGTGCAAATGAACCCAGGTGCCTCGGGATATAAGAAGGACATAGAAGTGATGACCACAGCCTCTACTGATATCCGAAGGTTCGAAGCCGAGTATATTAAGGATAAGGCAGAAAAGAAAAAGGCAGCATCAATGAAGATAGTAAATACAAAATCATCACCTGCAGAAACACATCTGTCTACTCTGACCATTGGACATTCAGGTATATCCATTGCCATTGTTATTCACGCTGATCCTCCAGGTTCTTCTGTTGCTGCACGTTCGCCAAAACCCACCATTGTTGTTGCTCATGCCCGACTTCCACTTACCCGGGCCTCTCTACTCCGGATGGGACAACTGGCTCTTTCTGCCGATCATCGAGCTGCAAACCTAGAGGCCTCTAATCTAGACATGATTCAGATTTCCTTGACTAATGCTGTGACACCTTTGAGCACTACCATTGATGCCCTGACGGCAAGAATAACAGTGTGTGAGCATAAACAAGGGTCCACAGAGGAGGTGACAACTTTAAAAGATGCCATTGCTGAACTACGAAACAATATAGACCACATGAGGTCCACCGAGGTATCCATGGTCTTAGGAATAGTAGAGACTCCAAATATGCCTGAAGCACTTCTGATCACCACAGGGCATAGAGATGGAAGGGAGCATATAGCCGATCATGAACCAAAGGCAGAAACTGACGAAGACATGTTTGAGAAAGTTACAACGGACGACATAGTTGAGACTGAAGATATCATGATAAATGTTGTGCAAGCGTCTTTAGCAAAGTCTCCTGCTGCGGGATCCAATGGAGCTGGTTCTTCTGGTGGTCTTTCCGGATACTGATTCCCAGACAGATGGAGCAACAGATTTGCTAGGATCACCTCTTTACTCCCTCGTTGTCTTTATTTACTTTGCCTTATGGATTCTGTATTACTTGCATTTGAGGACAAACTGCTTTTTATTTGTCGTGGGGTGAGGCCCACACCTTTTGTGAGCTTGTTAATACTTGTGTTTTGGTGTACAGTTTGGTTATCAATTTCAATTTTGTTTTTAAAAATATGCTTCTGCTTATTGTTTGAGCTTATGGCTCTCTTTTAGGTTTAGTTGCAAAATGATTTTGATCCCTTCCGAAATTTTTTAAATTTTCACACATTTTTGCCACCCCTCCTGAGTTGAATGTGGCTGCTCTTTTGCTAAAAATTAAGTCTTGGTTTTGATCAATATCGATGACTTGAATAGTACTCTCAATTGAACGAACATGAATATATGGCTACGATGAGGCCAAATGAAGTTGTATAGACAATATGTGAACTCTTTGCATCTCATTGTGACTAGTCATTTATCGAATTGATTCTCTTGTTATGACCATTGCACACTAGTGAAAGTGTGTAGTCTTGCTTAACGTAAGTGTCGATGCCTTGTGTGATTAGCTTGCTTTGAACCATGCATGAATAAACCTAGAATTTTCCCTATTAGTCTGATTGATTTAGAAAGGTGTCCTCTTGATATGATCTTAGACAACTTTAAAGAGTGTAAGCCAAATTTGACATATACCTCTTTTGTGGCCTGTCCGTGAGTGTGTGAAACTCTTTTGAACACCCTTTGAGCCTTACCTTTCTTTGGAAGAACTTTGATGAACCCTAGACCTCACTTGACCCACTACTTATAACCCTCATAATTTGTGGTTTAGTGAATAGCCAACTTAGGCCAAAAGCCTAAGTTGAGGGTGTGGTAAAAAGGAAAAGGAGAAGTCAAGAAGTGCAAGAAAAGTCCCCCTTAACCTATGATGTTGCAGAATAGTGGAAACCCCATCAACTTAAAAAAAAAAAAATATAGAATAAAGTACGAAGGAAATCAGGTTTCCAAGCAATCAATGAAGATGAATAAATAGGTGACTTAGAAGTATTAGAAAAAGAATTGATAAAGGAGAAGGGAATGCCTTGAGAACACCACATCCCACGAGGAAAGAGCCATTGAGCCTAAATGACCATACCTTTGCACTCACCCCCATTACAAGCCTTAGAAAGACCTTTTTGATCTTGAGTAAGCCAAATCAAAAGTTGATTGGAAAATAAGGGCAAATCTATGGGTGAAAATATGCATTGTGTTCCTCTTTTTCAGTGTGAGCGTTGTATCTGATTCCTGATCTTGAATTGATTAACCTCTGTGTATGAATATGGAATCATTCTTCATGTGAGGTCATTTTGATACTTTTTGTCGAGCTTGAACTCGCACAAGTAACAAGTATTGTGAGCATGAGAATCTCTGGTAATGGTGTGGCACAACTTGAATCTTTGAGTGCACAGTTGATCTTTGCATAAGTAATTTGAATCTTGTTGTGTATGTTCATGATTGAGTCTTGTACAACACTGTTTGAGACACCCTTTTTGAGCGGCTGAACTTGAGTTTGCTTGAGGACCAGCAAAAGTCTAAGTTGGGGGTGTTGATGAGTCAAAAAATTGTACTCATTTAGTGCGTTATTTTGATAAGAATAGTGTCCTCGAATGCTTATTTTGTCTAAATATCTGATGAAAACTCTTAAGTTTCTGGTATTTGAAGTTTTAGTGAAAACATGGACACATAGGCGCAAAAAGGAACAAAGAGGCTCGAATGAATGATGAAGCTGAAGCCCGAACATCACCAAGCACACTTGACGATTCACCGAAAGGATTTACTCCGCCCTTTGTTCCAGTACACGAAGCCCTGAAGGAAAAGGATAAAAAAGGCGATGAAAGGAGCAGTCGGCACTTCGCCGAATATTTCTGTGAAGTAGTACTGTACCGCCCAATGGTCTAGAACGTAAAGGTGTTGAAGGCAAGCACAAAATGGCGATGAAACAGACGAAGGGCGAATCGCCGAACTCATTCGGCGACATCGACTATTTTCGCCGAAAGATCTGCCAACACTATTTTCTGAAGTCTATAAATACTAAACTTATTATTATTTTTAAGTGTGAAAATTTTATTTTTAATATCCATAATAGAATAGTACTTTTTAGATATTTTCTCTCAAGTTTGGAGAGAGATTTTGGGAACTTGAAGAAAGGAGTTCATCTTCTCCAAGTTGGAAATGGGTCTTCTCTATTCTTCTTCCTTTGCTTAAATTAAGGTTTAATTTCTTATACCCATTTGATTTTACTATCATTTTAGGTATATTTTGTTATTTCTTGATGTGTGGCTCTTGGGGTGTGATATAGCAAATATGTGTTGATATTACTGTTTGGTCTTGCTTGTTGATAGGTTATATGTAATTTAATGGTGATTTCACCTCGTAGTTGTGGTTTAATCTAAAGGGTTTGTAGTTGCAAATACAAATCCACTCATGTGTTTTTGGCTTGCCCGAGAGGGAGGTCACGAAACCAAGACCACTAGACTGATGGCCTAAGGAGTGGGTCGACATGAGGTTCAGCTCGAGAGGGTGAGCCCTAGTCCTATATCCTAACAGTCAGCTCGAGAGAGTGAGTGGATAAGGCGTAGGCTGGTCTTCATGCGGCAATTGGGTGTCCGAGTGGAACGCATTAGAAACGGGGTAAGTTGCCCAAGAGGGAACTTATTTCCATTTAAAGCTTAGCCTAGTCACTATTATCTTACAAATTTCTTGTCAAATGCATGTACCCAACTATGTATCTCAACTTGTATTGCGGTCACACCCCAAGAATATTCCCCCCTACTTGATTTTTTTGTTAATTTTTGCTGCTTTTACTACTTGTAACAAAACCCCATAATCGATATTTGACACTTTCGTGTCACCCCCTTTATTTACTATGTTTTTGTTCGTTAACATCTTTAGCTACAACTAGTTAGAGCTAAATTTTTTTTTTCCTATCAATTCTCAAAACCACTCCCTTGGGACACGACCCCAACCTTTAGTTGGGTTACTATACTATCGATGATCGTAGACACTCATACCGTAGGTTAGTGTCATTGGTCACGATAAGTTTAAACCAATTTCTTATTGTTGATATTTCGAATATTTTTTCTACGCTAAGTTCTAATTCTTTATCTTTTATTTGTTCAAATATACTATTATCAAATATTATTTTTTGTTCTAAAGATTCTTCGTCTTGATGTTCTTCTTTAGTTATTATTTGTATATCTGTTTCTGTCATTTGTTATATTAAAGAATTCATTGTCTGATTCTATTTCCATATCATTATCTATTTCATTTTCTGATATTTCATATATGGTATCTTCACTTTCTAATTCATAATCTATGTACTCTATCGGCGTATATTTTTCATCGTTTATTATTATTTCTGATATTTAATTTTTCTTTGAATTTTTTGGTAATTTACATTCTCTAGCTATGTGTCCTAATTTTTCACAATTATAACAAGTACATTCCGTTAATTTTCTCTTTGGTCTATATGGTCTTTTGGTTTTGTAGTTTTTTACATAGTATCGCCTTCTCGGTTTTTATATTTATATTTTGATCTGTATTTTTTATTATATTTCTTTCTATTTTTATAATATCTATCCATACAACCAAATTGAGGTGCTGTTTTATTTTTGCAACATGCCATAATTTTTACTAATATTTTTTCCATTTTTATTTCTTCTTTATGTTTTTCACATAGTTCTATAAACCATCGTTGCAAGATTTTATTCTAGCTCCTAAGGTATCTGTTAATCCTGATTCATTCCAACTTTTTATTACTTTTGAATTAAAATGTTCTGGTAATTTTGTGAAATATAATTTCTTATTTCTTTGCTTTCTTATGTGCTATATGTTCCTTTATAATAATATTCTCTAAATGCACATGTATATTCATCTATATAACAAATATTACATATTGCTAATTTTGTCATTAGATTCCGGTGTATGATTTTTTCTTTATTTTGTTCTTCTACTTTTGTCGTCATACTCCTAAATTAATTTTTTATAGCTACTTCGTATTTATATAATATTTCCATAGTTGTAGTAACTAATTCACCATTAGATTTTTTATTACTTCTTAAGGTTTTTAAACTTTCATCTGATAAATTTTGTAGACATAATTTTACTGTTCCTATAAGTGTTCTTTCTATATATCCTGCTGTTTCTGTCATTCCTATTTTGTTATCTATTAATTGTTTTGATATATATCCTATCCACAATTGGATTGTTTTATTTATATCTGCTACACAGTCTAAATCTAAAAAATAATGTTGTTCAATTATTGGTTTAGGTGTCCATTTTTTATTTAATCTTTTATCCCATATAATTTTTTCTCTATCATATTGTTCGTAGTTTTCATTATAATATTTTGGATTTAAATTTTTTGGGTTTTTTACTCCTGATGTGCTTGGTTTTCATCCATGTCTACATCTCTTGTATTTATTTCTAAATTCTTTGTATTATTTATGTTTACTAAAAGTTCCGTATATGTTTCGCTTGTCTCTGAATGTTGTCCATCTAGATTATCGTCGTTTATTTCATCAATTCTTATTTCAGATAGATTATCTTGGTTATTTTCTTCTTTTTCTTCTAGTTCTTCTTCTAATTGCAATTTTTCTTTAAATTTATTTATCTCATTTGCTAATTTTGTTTTTTGTTCTTTTTCTTTTTATTTAATTTCATACATTTATTTTAATATTACTAGCTCTTTTTGTAGTTCTATTATTTTAGTATATTTTACTTCTTGTTAAGAGATTGAGACAACTAATACATGTACATATCTTTTAATAGTTCTGATTTGTACACAATATTTAATAAAATTAAATTTAGCTACAAATCATTTTACTAGTTTATTGCTAAATTGATCTTAACAAACATATTTTTTATAATGTGTCACTAATTAAATAGAATTTATCAAAAAAATTTATGTTTGGATAAAGATTTTATCTTGCATTTTTTTAAATATATTTTAGTGATGATATTTGCACAATATTAGTTTGAGGATTAACATAGCTAATCTAAGCTTGGTTAAGATAACTAAGACATTATTATTGTTGTTATTATTTCAACATGCTCAAGTAATAAACATAAAATAATATTGAGATACTCCTTAAAACATAATCTTCAATTCATTAGTCAATAGCAAGGCATTAATTAGATGTACATGAAGAAAATAAATTACAAAAAGTTGTTTAACAACTAATTATTAGAAAAATATTCCTCCAAACTCAATACTTTACGATCAAGTCAAGTATAATTAGAATAATATTCCTGCAAACACAACACTTACCTAATTCCAATGCTACCTAACGAAATTATAGTGGAACAATCTGGATCGCCACATTGTTGTCATGTCGCCATGTCCGCGGATTAAAAAATATTAGCACCTCATTAAATAACTCATAGATAGTAGGATTTTTTATAATCCGTTTGTTAATATTCTATAATACTAAATAGAATTGGCAACAAGTTTTTTTTTGTTTGCCTATACAATTTGTCCGTTTCTTGGAGTGGGGTTTATATAATGAGAAACCTAATCTATAGTGGGTAATGTTAGGATATCTACTAATCCTAGATAAGGAGGGGCAGATTTTAAATATTTGTATATAGTTAATGTAGATAGATTTAAGTTCTCTTTTAATTCTATTAGAACTCTAAGTCCTTCTCCTATCTTAGTATTTAAATATTTGATGTATCATTGATAAATGATCAATTCAATCAAAACTTTTTCATTGTATTAGAAGTAGAGAACTATACGCTTCCTTTGACCGTGGACAACTCATCAATCAGTAGCTCATCCTCTACCAATTTTCCACATTCAAATTTGATTTAGATATAAATAATTATGTATTGTGGAAATCGCAGATTTTACCTACAGTAAAAGGTCATGACCTGGAAGGGTATGTTGATGGATCACATAAATACCGTGAAAAATTCAGCCCCGACAATTCAACAAATGAAAATTCACATGAATCGGTTGAGAATCCTATGTACTTAGCAGGGAGAAAAAAGACCAATTACTCCTTAGTTGGATTCTTTCGACTCTCACTAAGAGAGTTTTGGCACAAGTTGTGGGGTGTGCCTCATCCATGAAAGTCTGGCAAATATTAGAAAATATGTTTGCATCTCAATCGAAGGCGCGACTTATGCAACTTCGTCTTCAGTTGCAGACCATAAAAAAAGGCTCTTTGTCCATGACAGATTACATTCAAAAAATGAAGTCTATTGCGGATAACTTTGCTGCAACAGCACAACAACTCAAAGATGACGATCTCATTCTCTACATTCTTAGTGGACTATGCCCGGATTATGATGCTTTGGTTATTTCAGTTACCTCTAGGGCAGAAGCTATCTCCATCGCTGATCTCCACGGCTTGCTCTTAAGTCATGAAACTAGGCTTGAAAGTTTGAATCTTATAGAACAAGGTCTTGGTCAAGTTAATTTGACAGTAAGGAATTCTAATACTAGTCAAAATAATGAGAACGGTTTTCGCAAGAACAATACATCAAAAAATAACAATGGGAAATTTGGATGAGTTTGAGGTGGTGGTCGTGGTGGTCAATATAATATGGGTCATGGTCTCTTAATCCCACGGGATATTCTAAATGTAAATTGAGTAACAAATATGGACACACTCCGTTAACATGTTATCATTGTTTTGATCATGCTTATCAAATAAGTTCTAATACTGAAATGGTAGCCTTTATAGCCCAACTAAATACGGTGTCTGACCCAAGCCTGGTATCCTGATTCTGGGGCTACAAATCATCTCACCAATGATCTCAATAATGTCACTATCCGTGGAGACTATAGTGGTAGTGAGAAAATTGTTGTTCATAATGGAACGGGTTTGCTTATCTCTCATAGTATTGGCGATTCTAAGTTGCTTTCTTCGTCCCGCTCACTGCATTTGAGGAATATTTTTTGTGCCTGAAATTACTAAAAGCTTATTAAGTGTAGCACAATTCACTGATGAGAATAATGTGTTTTTTGAATTTCTTCCTTATTTTTGTATTGTGAAGGATCGGCCAACGGAGAATGTCCTCTTGGAAGGGAGACTTCAGGATGGCCTCTACAAGCTTCTCTCCATTGGCAGATCTGATTTGCACTAATTCAATAAACCTCAAACTTTTCTAGTGACGAAACCATGTCTCGACGTATGCCATAGTCGTTTGGGTCATCCTTCAATAAAAATTGTTCAAAGTGTTGTTAAAGCTCTCAATCTAGAAGTTCCTATGAATAAAATTTTAGGTGTTTGTGCTTCCTGCCAACAATGCAAAAGTCATAAACAACCTTTTCCTATTTCAACTTCATTTTCACTCAATCCTTTAGACCTGATTCACTCTGATGTATGGACTTCTGCCCCTTTGTTAGCATGGAATAAATTTCGTCATTATGTTATGTTTATTGATGATTGCACCAAATATACTTGGTTTTATCCTATGTCATCTAAAAGTGAGGTATACACTATATTTTTTCATTTTAAATAACAAGTTGAAAACTACTTTGAACGTAAAATAAAGGTAGTCCAGTCTGATTGGGGAGGAGAATACTAAAAACGCTCTAAATATTTTGAACAAGTTGGCATACTTCATCAGGTGTCTTTTCTTCACACTCATGAACAGAATGGCTCCGCCGAAAGAAAACATCGTCACATAGTTGAAACGGGCTTAGCTCTTCTAGCTCATGCATATCTTCCTCTTCAATTTCCAGACTATGCATTCTCTACTGCAACCTATCTCATAAATCGTATGCCAACTACTATCCTAAAGAATATCTCACCTTTTGACATGTTACATGGAAAGCTCCAAGATTATCATTTTTTGAAAGTATTTGGTTGTTCTTACTATCCTTATTTGTGAACTTATACTTTTCACAAGCTTGCTTTTCGATCTTCTCAATGTATTTTTTTTGGATATAGTTCAAATCATAAAAGTTATAAATGTCTTCATGTTTCAAGTGGTCGTATCTTTATTACTAGTCATGTTGTCTTTGATGAGTCTCTTTTCCCATAGGTCATTTCAAATCGTGTCATCACTCCATGTCCTTTAACTTTTGTGTGCTCACCTATGTTAACCGTAATTACTCCATGCAATACTTCTACATCCAACAACACACTTCCCCTGTCAACTTCCCTTACACAACCTTGTACTCCTCTTCCTCCAAATTCCTTAACTAATATAAACCTTCTAGATTAGTTACCTCATCCACTCTTGCTCAATCAACCCTCTGAACAGATTCCTAAGTCCAACCCTTCCACTAGAATTAAATCCACTACCACAAATCATGCTCCTTATCACATAATTACAAGAAACAAAGGTAAAGTGACTAAACCTCAAGCCAACCTCTCCACCAAATATGCAGTTCCAGATTCATCTCCTTTAATAAGGATAAAAAATGGAAGGAAGCGATGCAAGAGGAATACAATTCTCTCATTCAAAAAGGAACGTCGACCTTGGTACCCATATCCAATATGAAGAACATTGTTGGTAGCAAATGGATTTTTAAACTCAAACTTCATCCAGATGGGTCCATTGAGCGTTATAATGCTCGTCTACTAGAAAAGGAGTATAATCAGGAAGCTGGCATAAACTATCATGATACATTTAGTCTTGTTGTGAAACCTACCACAATTAGAGTTATTTTGACTTTAGTCCTATCAAAAGGATGGTATCTTCGCCACCTTGATGTCAATAATGCATTTTTACATGGCAAGTTACAAGAAGAGGTATATATATCTCAACCTACTGAATTTATTGATCCGCAGTTTCCTTATCATGTGTGTCATTTACATAAGGAATTGTATGGTCTGAAACAAGCCCCTAGGGTTTGGTTTGAGAAGCTCATTTCAACATTACTTTTCCTTGGCTTCAGTAGCTCTAAGTCAGATACTTTTCTGTTTATTCATTAATATGGTTCCAACATTACTATTGTGTAGGTTTACGTGGATGACCTTGTAGTCACATGAAGTTCTACTAATTTATAAATTCTCTCATTCAGAAGTTGTCCTTTACCTTTGCTGTGAAAGATCTAGAAGACCTGCATTATTTTTTAGGTGTGGAGGTTATTACTTCTCCTACTGGTCTGGTATTATCTCAAACCAAATATGTTAGAGACCTTATACAGCGAGTTCATATGGATGGTACACAGACGATTTCAGCTCCAATGGTCAGTGGGTTGCAATTATCCAAGCATGGATGCACTCACTTTGAAGATCCAGCGCTATACCGAAGCCTAGCCGGAGCTCTTCAGTATATCAACATTACTAGGACAGATGTATCCTACTCTGTTAACAAATTATGTCAATTTATGTATTCTCCTACTGTTGTTCATTTTCAAGTGATGAAGAAGCGAGTGCTGCGTTATTTAAAAGGACCTATGCATCTTGGTTTACAACTTCGACAATCTATGATATTAGTGGTCAATGGCTTCTCTGATGCGAACTGGGCAGGGAGTCCTAATGATCGGCGATCCACTCATGGTTATTGTATTTTCCTAATGCCTAATCTGGTATCGTGGTGTTCCAAGAAGCAAAGAGTTGTTTCACGATCTAATAATGAATCTGAATACCGAGGCTTAGCTGTTGCTATGGCTAAGATTACATGGTTACAACATCTTTTACAAGAATTACTTGTTGCTTTTCCTAAACCTCCTAAGCTCTGGTGTGACAACTTATTTGCTACTTATCATACTACTAATCCAATCTTTCATGCTCGTACGAAGCATATTGATACACTGAAATTACACCTCCTTACAGAAGTATAAGCGATCGTTATCAAGTAAAGAACCCAACTTGTAGGTTGGGATCGATCCCACGAGGAAAATGGTCTAGACTTTACTTTAACCAACAATTATATTCAATTAGTCAAATTATTTCC
>JAJOOH010023114.1:0-25754 GCA_029582605.1 Solanum gracilifrons
ACATTTGACCCAAATTTCAGACAAATCTTTAAAAAGGAATTTACGGTAACTTTCGCCAACTTTTATTTTGCCACTTACCTAGCTTCAAACCTTGAGATACAACACTTGAACACTTAAAATATCACATAACACATCATTTTTAATTTATTACTCACCCTCCTTGTCTTTCCACGAAGATACGAGTTAATTTAGACGTTTTGAAAAGTCGGGGTGTTACACAGCTCCTCCATCTCATGGTCTCCCTTTTGATCATCCATTTTCTCAAATTCATCGAATGTCACATAAATCCTCTCTTCGACACATATAGTTCTTTTGTTAGACACTTTTTAAGCTTTGCTGGTAGAAGAGTATCCTACAAACACACCTTCATCACTCTTGACATCAAACTTACCCAAGTCATCATTTCCATTATTTAGTACAAAAAACTTTCAATTTGAGAGTTCTCAAACTCTGTCCCATGGTCAGATCTAAAACTAGCAATCTTGCACTTGACCTTCAGTTGAATTGCTTTGGCAAAAGTAATCAGAATTTCAGCAGTCTCATCATTTTTCCGCAGAAACATATTCCAGGTGTACCTAGAGAAATCATCAACAATCACAAGAATATATTTTTTACCTCCTCTGCTTTGAATTCTGATAGGTTCACACAGACCCATGTGGAGAAGTTCCAAAGGTCTGGTAGTGCTCACACCCTTCTTTGCCTTGAAAGAAGATCTTGTTTGTTTGTCATTTGCACAGGTGTCACAGACTTTGTCATTTGAGAACTTCAGCTTTGGTAGTCCGCGGACCAGGTTCCCTGCAACAAGCTTGTTAAGTAAAGAGGTACTTACATGACCCAGTCGTCTATGCCAATGATTTGCATCATCTGTTTGAGCACTCAGACATGACAAGTTGTCTTCTTTAATAGAATCAAGATCAGCAACATACACATTCTTGACTCTTTTTGCAGACATTACAATTTTTTTAATTGCACAGTTTGTAACCACACACCCTTCAGACATGAACTTGACTTCATTTTCCTTGTCGCAAATTTGATACACATTTAAGAGATTAAACTTCAGACCATCCACATAGTGTACACTGTCTATGGAATGATCTGCAGTTCTTCCTATCTTGCCAATACCAAGAATAATACCTTTCTTTCCACCGCCAAATGACACACCACCACCTTGGTGTGCTTCCAAAGAGAGGAAGTTTAGAGTATTTCCAGTCATATGTCTTGAGCATCCACTATCCATGTACCAACATTGACTTAGGAACCCACTTCAAACGGAGTTCCCAAAAACTGTCAAAAAGTTTAATGAGAAACCTTCCTGTCCATAGAGGTAAAGTGTTCTTGCAAAAATGGTAACCAGGACCAGGCGCCCCTTTCTTTTTCTCAACAATTTTTCTTGACTTAAGAAAATTTCTCCTGACTTTCTTTTACTCTCATCAGCTTCTCACACTTCTCTTTCATATGACCATTATTACCACAGTGGGTACACCAGAGGTTGTCTGAGACAAATACATATTTACTATGTAGATTGTAATGAGGCTCTATCTGTCAATAACCTAATCCCTTTCTGCTGTTGAACTGTTGACTTGCTAAGTTTGTGAGAATTTTAGATGAGTCAGTCCATTTAGGAGTGTGGTTCAGTTCTTCCTTAATCTTACATAGATCCTTCATTAGCCAAAAGTTTCTTTCTAAGGAGGCAACTAACTTGGACTCAGAGGTCTGAAGTTTTTCTTCTAGTTCAACCACAAAGTCATTGAGTTTTCGCTTTCCTCTTTTACTAATACCAGGTCCCTCACTGAGTTCCAGACTATCAGTCTCGATGATACCTATCCTGATACTCAGTTCAGACATTTGAGCATTAAGAACCAAGTTTTCATCTTCGCACAGACTCAACTTTTCACTTATCATCAAATTTTCAGAGGTCAGTTCATCAACTGAGTCAATAAATAGAGCAGCAAGTTTTCTCAATTTTTTAATGGAAAGAGAGTCTAAATCACCTTTAAGATCAAAAAGAGTTACCTCATTTTGATCCTCTTCATTATCGGATTTAGCCATTAAGGAGAAAATGAAGTTGAAGACATTTTCATCATCTTCAATAGCCATCATTGAAACATCTTCATGACTTTCTATATCTTCTTCTAACTCACTTGAATCATTTCCCCAAACAGCCAAGGTTTTTCTTACCAGTTGATCAGCATGAGCTTTCCTCCGAGCATGGTTTGGGACCAGGTCCCTTTTGCGAGGTCTGACGTCCTGAGTTTTCTGTTTCTGGATGGGACAATCCCTCATAAAATGACCATGTTTGCAACATTTATGACAAAGGTCATTTGCATTTGTTGATCTGCTGGTCGAAGCCTTCTTTTGGAAGACGTCATGTTTCTTGATGATTTTCTGAAACTTTTTAGTAACATAGGTCATTTCATGCTCCTCCTCAGCCGCATCATTTTGTGAGGTTTTCAGAGCAACAAATTTCTCCTTCTTTCCCTCCTTCATGCTTATCCCTTGCTTTTTGTTCAGCTCGTAGGTCTGGAGATTTCCAATCAGCTTATCTATGGCAAGTGTCTTCAGATCTTTTGCCTCTGTTATAGCATAAACTTTGCTTTCCCATGACTTGGGAAGAACCTTGAGAATCTTGCGAACTTGTTTTCTTAAGGGAATGGGCTCACCTAAGCACCTTAGTTCATTAGTGATTTAAGTGAATCTTGAGTTCATTTCAAAGATAGTTTCACCTTCCTTCCTACAAAAAATCTCGTATTGAGTCGTAAGCATATCGACCTTAGACTCTTTTACTCGTTGTGTTCCCTCATGGGCTGTTTGGAGACAGTCTCATATCTCTTTGGCTGATTCACATGCAGAAATTTTGTTGTACTCATCGGATCCAATTCCATACACTAGAATCTTCTTTTCTTTATAGTTCTTCTCTATCTTTTTCCTGTCCATCTCATTGTACTCCTTTCTAGTTTTGACAACTGTTGTAGTGAGTTCTCCGTCTTTCAATTTCTTTGTGGGAATGTGTGGTCCGTCGAGGATTACATCCAACATCTCAATGTCTTCAGCATTGATATAGTCATGCATGCGATTCTTCCACCACCCATAGTATTGTCTATTAAAGCGGGGTGGTTTGGTAGAAGACTGACATTCCTCCATATTGGGTGGAGCAGTCAGTCTTTTGGTATCTTTTCTTTTCATAGTGTTAACCAAACTGAAAAATAAAGCTCTGATACCACTTGTTGAAATATATGCGTCCACGTATATCAATGGGACCAGGTCCTCGGGACAGTTACAAAACAAGCAGTAAAGTAAATACTGAAGTTAAAGATTGCTCAATCAACTTTACGTGGAAACCTCCTTGCTCAAGAGAGTAAAACCTCGACCTGACCTGCCAGGACTTTTCAAACTACTTTCACTAATCTTCTCAAGCAAAATTAAAAGCCAGTTTACAAACTGAGATTATCCTACTAATCCCAACTCTAAGCAATACCTCCTATTACTTAGATGAGCCAGAGCAGATACAACACTGCCCACTAAGCTATCACCCCTAGATAACTTAGACTTTGCTAAGCAGATACCACACCGCCCACTAAATCAAATTGCTCCTAGATGACTTAGAATTTGACTAAGCAGCAAACAATGCTGCCCACTAAATCAGTTAGCCTCAACTGACTTAGACTTTTACAACGAACACAAGAATCATAATCCTTTATAGATTAGGAACAGATTTACAATATAAGCACGGAAGTAAAACTCCTAAGACACACTCTGACGCTTGCAGCTCGATCAGGTCCTTGTTGTGCTTACCTGAGAATACTTCACCAATATAGTCTTTGCTTGTATACTTGAGAATTTTCAAGATGCAAAAACCTATAAAATGATAAACACAAAACTTAAACTCAACAAAGATGCTTCAGCACTTTATCAGATCATTTTGTTGAGTGTGAGTTATTGTTCTAACTTGAAGATGGCTTTTTCCTTTTAAGCTTGTGAGTTTTTTGTTTGCCAGAATCTTGAGTTTGTGTTTTGTGTTGAGAAATTATATCAAAATGAACACAAACTCCTTGGGACCGCTCATTGGCTGAGAGTCTACCTCTCTGGAAGGACGTGCACCTACCACATCAGAAGTGGCAACTTTTTTGACAGCTGTCTTGTCGTCCTTTCACATACGTAGTCTTGCAGAACCAGGTCCCTTGCAAACTTTTCTTAGTAAGTTCTTGAGAATACGTGCTGGCTCTCTTCTTTTGAATGAATGAATTAGTTTATTGTTTTTCCTTGGATATATTTAGACATGAAAAGTTATTATCCAATGAACAAGCAACCACGTCGCTTCTGATTGGTGGAGTACTCTGCAACTTCATCAACTTTCTGACGCAAACAGATTTTCAGTTGTACATCACTTTAACCGCTGGACGAGTATTCATACTCTGCAGAGGACCTGGTCCCTGCACTTGTGAGGACTTCATCAAAACATCAAGGAACATAAGCACTTATCAATATGTAAGACATAAAATAGTACTGGTACCTATAATTGAGCAAGTCAAAAAACTCAAAAGCCCTTACAAATGATCATATTTTGAGGTGTCAAATAAACAATCTGGATTGATTTGAAATAATTAAAATGAATTGATTTTCAATAAATGAGTGGATGGTTTATTTGCCCATAAATAAAATTTATTTAAGCTAAAATATGCTAAAATGCAAGTCATAACTTGATTTGTTCATTTTTTTACTAATTAGCAATTTAATTTTGTTGTTGTATATAAAATTACATTAGACATGTTATTGTTATATGTTGTGTATTGCTTTTGTTGTTGTACTTTTTTTTGTTAATTTGTATAAAACAAAACATTTCTTTCTTAATTTGATAATTCAACCTCTAATATGTAATATATTTTAAGTCGCAAAATTAAATGACATTTTGATAGATCTAATCAAAATTTAGTAACAAAAAATTGAAACGGAGGAAATTTACATTGATATACTATATATTCATAATTTTCCTCTTTTCGACTTTGATATCAATGACATGCACGTGATGGGTAAACAGTTGACAGTGGCAACTGGCAATCTGGCATGTATCGTAGTCCGTAGATCTGCTTAACATATGTTTTCACAAAGTATCAAAGATATATATATATCTGAGGATGAACTTGCTTTCGAAGTTTCAATTGCTTGGCTGTTTCCTTCATCTTTCGATGTAGGACTAGGCATATCCGAGCTTACCTTTGAGATGTTTTGGGCACTAGGTTCTAGTGGGACATCTCCTGCCACTTTATTGAGATTAATATTCTCTTTTGGAATTGAATTCCCTTTTGGATGTGTATCCAAGAGTTCACACAAGAGTAAAAATTCTCTCATGTTTTCAGCCTGTGTAGTACTGAGCTGATTTAATTCAGATTGTAAAATCCTCGATTGTTCGCATAACTTTGACAGTTCATCTCTGATTTTGAATAGACTTTGGCTTTTATTATCCATGGATTCATCCACTTGTTCCATTTTTTCATATATCCTATTTACCAGGATTTTTGTCTGATTGTCCATATTGGACGTTTCTGGAGATGAAATCTGCAAGAAAATTGTCACTTCCTTTAATGTATTCTATTGTAAATGAATATAAGGATAATAACACTTGCCATCTATGCAATCTCCTGTATTGGGGTTCAGAAGGAAGCTTGTTAAAGATTAGTCCTGACACCTGCGTATTATCAGTTCTAATAACAAATTGGTTTGGTAAAAGGAAAGTAGAAAATTTTCTAATTCCTCTAACAATGGATAATAATTCCTTTTCATTTGTGGAATATCTTGTTTCAGCATCGTTGAAAGTACCACTTGTGTACCTGCAAATTTCATTTAGATCGATTTGCAATAATGCTCCCCAATGATTGTCAGATGCATCTGTTTGTAAAATAAGATTATCCTTGTCTTCTGGTAATCTTAGTTTAGGCAACTTAGCACATTCTTCTTTAAGCTTTTAATACACTGTGTGTGTTCTTCTGTCCATCAAAGTCTATTGGATTTTCTTATTAATTTTTGTAATATATTCCATTTTTTTTGCTAAATCCAGAATAAATTCTCCTGCGTAGTTTAAACAACCCAGAAATCTTTGTATTTCTTGCTTCGTTGTTAATTTATCAGGAAATTCTATTATCTTTTGTGAGATATGTGATTGGAGTTCTATTCCTTTTTTTGAAATAATCATTCCTAAGAATTCTATTTCATTTTTATTGATGTCAGCTTTTTTCTGGCTTAACACAATTCCATTTTTTAAAGAAATTTCTGAAAATTCTTTCAGATATCTTAAATGTTCTTCATAAGTTTTAGAACATATTAGAATGTCATCTATATAGACTATTAAAAATTCTTTTTCTGAATTTTTTTTATCCATTTTTCTTTGGAATATCTGTGGTGCGTTTTTTAATCCAAAAGGCATGACCAACCACTCATAATGTCCGTTAGGAGTACTGAAAGCAGTTAACTGAATCGAGTTTTTTGCTAATTTTATTTGCCAAAATCCACTTTTACAGTCAAATTTTGAGAAATAAGTTTTTCCTTTTGTTTTTATTTCAGCGTGGTTTCTTACCATAAAAGCTGGGCTTCTATGAGGACTTTTACTCATTCTTATTAATTTTAGATTGAGTAATTCTTTAATTTTAATTATAAATTCAATTTTATCATCTTTATAGCATGGGTCTAACTCTAATAATTATGCTAGGGTCTTTTAAGGTTAAAGTTGCTCTTTCATGATTCTGTTCCCATTTTTCTAATGGATTTTCTCCATAGGATTTTTGCAAATTTTCTTTAATCATTTCTAGATTAAGACACTTACAAGTAATTTTTCTTAGATTTTCTAAGTATTTTCTTTTAAAATTTTCATTATCTTTTTCTAGATTATAAGGATTTTGTTTTCTCGGGACTTTGATAAAATGTCCATAAGGGGTTTTAAGGCTTATCATTTATAACGTTTGATGATAATCCTGAAATTGTTGTAGAAAATCATTTCCTAACAATAATTCTGTTTCAAGTTTATCATAAGCAAACAATTTATTTATAGAAACAATTTTTGATCCTAAAATTATTTCTACCTTTTCTTTAGACTTTGAGAGCCTTTCTTTATTTCCCGTGATTCCAATCATTGATATATTATTTTATTTATGTCCCAATCTTTTATTAAAAAAGATTTTGCTAGACTTGCTTCAGATCCATTGTCTATTTGACAGCATGTTGTTATTTTTGTATCATAGAAGGTTATTTCTATGAAAACTGAAACCTTAAAAATAGTTTCTTTTGGCATTTATATTTTTGGTATAATACATGTTTCTCCTTTGTATATGATTTCTATGCCATTCTTTCCTATACTATAGTCTTCTAGCTTATTTAGGAAAAGATTTCCTAGGATTAAATCCTGATCACTTTCGTGATTTGTAATATAACAGGGGACTGTTATTCTTATTGTATCTAGTTGGATTGGTAAGTCTACCATGTTTTTACAACTAAAGTTATTTCCTTCAAAGGTTTTGTAATTATACTGCTTACCTTCGTATATTGATAATCCATCAAGTATAATACCCTTTGCATGGTTAGCTGTTGCTCCTGTTTGTATCAAGATTTCTTGATATTTCCATTCTATTTCATTAAAAATACTTCCTTTTATTTTAGTAATATTTGAAATTTCTAAAATTTTTGTAGGATATCTGTTTGATATGCTTTTTCTAATAAAATTTCTTCCATATTCTATTGAAAGTCTAGGGTTACTAGAACTTTCTATTTCTTGTGTTTTTCCAAACTAAATTTCATATTCATCTGGAATTTGAGTTTGTTGAATTTTTGCTTCAACAATTCTTGCTATTCCTGCACATTCTTGATCTATTTCGATCATTTCTTTGTTTTTATAAATCTTACCATAATTTGAATTTGTAACTGTGTACAAGACTTGGTAATAAATACTCATTATATGATTACCTAGTTTAAAAAAGTCTTTTCTTTTTATTTGGAAATGTAAACTCAATGCATCATTAAAATCAGCATCTTTGAATGAAATACAGTATTTTGGATAATAGGTAAAAAGGAGCTTTGTACAAGCTAAATTTTCTTCTACTATTCCAAGATTTCCTTCTTTCGCATTTATAAATCTTTCATCTGATAGATTTATAACTATTGGACAATTAATTCCTTCTTTAAAAGTTGATTTGACTAATATTTGGATTCCTCCTAAATGAACATAATTCATTTTTTTCCTTTTCTTTTCAGGAATTCTCCTAAGGATTTGATCTATCATAGGTTTTGTTAGCAGGTTTAGTTTATGCTTGCCCGTTGTTTGAGTAATTTCTATTACTTTTTCTATTTCCTGATATTCATGATAGGAAATTTTATCTCTTGCAAACATCCTTTGCATTCTACTTAATAGGTTATCTTCTGCTTTAAGATTAAGTTTTAATCCTTGGATTTTTCTGAATATTTCTCCATCAAAGGTGGCTTTTAAAGCATAGCCTCTGTGATCTTCTTCAGTTTCTAGGATTCTAACTGAATTTTCTCCTTCTTGTATTTCTTTGTTCATTTAGTCAATATCTTCTGAACTAGTGGAGTATTCTTCATAGATTTCATTAAAGAAATCTTCACTATCTATTGATTTTATTGATTCTAAATCTGAATCTATTTCTATTATGTCAATTTTTTAGATTTTTACTCTTCTTTTGTTACATTCGTAACTCTTATGGCCCTCTTCACCACAATTATAACACTTGCATTTTTCTGCAGGTTTTGATTTTTTAAATTCTTTTTTCTTCCTATAATATTTTTTTCTAGGAATACAGTTTTGTTTAGAAAAATTCTTTCTTTTTATTAAACCTTTTTTTAGTTTTCTCTTTTTATAAGGTTTTTCATTGCAACCGCACTGAGTAGCTGCATTTATATCTAAACAATAAATTTGTGTATTTATTCTTTTAGCTTTTCTTTGTATGCTATGTGACATACATAATTGACCTAGTCTATTTTTTAAGAAGCTTATTCTCTGTCCTAGAGTATCTCCTTTTTTATTTTCTTTTTCATATTTCTCTCGGAAATATTTGGCCCAAAAGCTTGGTAATTTTTATAGTATTTTTCAAGATATGGTAACATTTCTTTTTCACTATCAAATATTTTGTAATAATATTGTTGGAATTCACATGTATATTCTTGAATATAGCTCATTTTACATATTTGTAACTTTTCTAATTGCTCTTTAGCAATTGTTCTTATCATTTCTTTATTTTCTTTATGACTTCCTTGTCCACCAAAAAACACATTTGCGACATATTGCTTAAGGTTTGAAATATCTTCTATTGCATCATTTTTTATTAATTTTACTGCATCTTCTGATTATCCAGAAAACCAGTCATTTACTTTTCCCGTGAAAGTATTTATCATGATGATGCATTTTTTCTTCATCAGTATAACTTCCTTTTCCTAATAAGAAACAAAAAGTATATTTTGGGACCACAGATCTAAACTTGCTTCTGGATCTCTTTTGCAATCTAGATCTAGGAATTGTGTTCCAATATCTCCTATTGGGCATGAATTTTGATTTATCACTATTATGATAATGTTTTGTAAAATCAATTTTCTTTTTTGCTTTATTAGCAAAAAATTTATCATTCTTTTCTGGCTCTTGTCATTCTTCTTTAATGGATTTTGATCCATCTCCTTCTTCAAGTCTTTCAAATTTTCCTTGGGGTCCTCCTGTTTCCCCTTTGTTCATAAATACTTTTATTTCTTGTTCTGAAAGATTAAGATCTTCGATTGCATATACTAGTTCATCTAGTTCATTCATTTTCTTTTTCTAATTCAAAAGTTTTGTTGGTTGTTTCTAGATTTTCTTGTTTTTCTTTTTCTTCTAGATTATCTTTTTGTTTCTCTAGAAACTTTTGGATTAGTATTTCATCCATACGTACTTTCTGATAAGTGTTATTACTTGCAACTTTTTTTGCTAGTAACTCATTTATATATTTTTGATTTACCTTTTTGTCAAATTTTTCAGTTTTTTCAATTATATTGGTAATTCTTCCTGGAAGATTTTCTTTTATTAGGGTTATTTCAATTTCTATCATTTTTAACTTTAAGGTGATTTGTTTATAACTTTCTATTAGGTCTTTTAATAATTCTAAGACTTCTTTTAGGCTCATTTATTCTGAAAAGTAATAATCAGAGGTATTCATATAATTTATTTCATCTGAAAAAGTATAATGTAATTCATATAATTCTTCTTCAAATTTCTTTCTCAGAGTAATTATTGTTAAGATCTTTCTTTCTAGATTATTATCTAAAGGTTTGACTACCTGTAATATTGCTATTAAGGTTTTGTCTTCTATATACCATATGAGATTTATTAGATTAAAATCTAATTCCATATTATTTTAGTATCTTGGCTCTGATACCATTAATTCGTGCTGTTTCAAAAACAGGGTTGCGAAATTTTTTCATTATTATGCAGTTAAAATTCTGCTTTTATTTAATATTGTAATGGCATTTTTATATTCAAAATACTCTTGAATTCTATACATTTTCATTTCATGTATTGAAAATATCATTGCATCATATCTATGGCTAGTATGCAGATAGACTTGTTCCATTTCTGAAATTGCTTTATCCATATGGTATAAAACTTTTTTATGCCTCCAGGCTCTCTTTTTTATAGCATATACATGACGTTGAATATTTTTCATTTTTATGCTACTAGCATGGATGTAAACAAAGATAACATGGATGTAAAATCATATGATTCTTATATTCCCTATAGGTACTCAGTATTTCTTTCTATGTTTGAGTATGCATATAACATGATATAGTATGACTTGTAAAATTAATAATATAAATAAAAAGTTTGCGTGTATACCTTCCTTCTTTTTTGTCGATGAACAGTCCTTATCACTACCGCAGTAGTTCTCCCTTTAGGCTATGAACAATGTTTCATCCTAACGACCGCAGCCTTGGTTACTTTGATATTGTTCCTCCTTAAGGCTGAAGATCGCAACCTTCACTTAAGACTATTAATGGAGTTTTAAGAAGAGAAGTATAAAAATCAAACTTTTATTTCATATTATAATTTTTACAATCACACCATACATATAATATATACTCACAACATATTTAGAAATACTTTTCCCTGGCGGGAGAAGTTACTACTCGCTCATACTCTTAGAAGTACCTAACATTTTTCTTTCAAGTGTTTTTCTCTCAGAAAATGTAGTCTGCTCCATAAGTATGAAGTTCCTCTCCTTTTATAGATGCAAGGAGGGACTTATTACAAAATATATCTTTTTTTGGGACTTCCCTAAACTTCTACATATTTCTTTTCTCGTCCTTCATTGATTGAAGATTCCTTTTTAGATAGGATGACTTGTACATCTTCTTTTGTTGTTGGCCGACAAGATGTGACCTCTCTTTTTGACTTTGAGAAAAGGAAAAGATTCCTTTCTTTGTTGCTATCTTCATGACGTAAGTGCTTACGTCTCTTGTTTTGTCTCCATCATGACTCTGTTCCTGGATGAGAGTGATCTAGCATTTTACATCCTAGTTTCCATGTTTCTTCCGTTGCTCCTAATCTGTGAAGCTCGATGTCAAGAATTCTATCTTTCAATTCTTTTGATTTGGATTTTCCTTTGGTTATCAAAACCCAATCTTGGTCTTGATCTAGGACTCTGCAGTCTTCATTATAAAATCATTTAAGAATAAAATATAATGCTTTTATTCCTAAAGCTCTTCTAGTTTGAATCCATTTCTTGTTGAGATGGGGAAGTTTTTTGTCTACACATGTGGCTTTGACATTAAAATCTCTTATATTTTCAACTGATATGTAGTTGAGTGTTGGATAATAAGCTTGCAAATCTCTGCATTCCATAGCAATGCTGTAAAATCTGCAATAAAATATATATATATATATTATTTTATTTTATTTTTTTAATTTCTCACTCGATGTGTTTATTATTCATATTTACGTCTAATTAAATTTAGATTTGCGCTGAAAAATTTCGTAATAAAGATGACTACTTAATCCAAGAGAGCTCAAACGTGAAATCATTAGGGGAGCCAGGACTTTCACGAAGGGTGTCCAGAAATTGAACAACAAAAACTCTTTTTAAAAAGGGGAAAATTGTTGCTAGTGAGATTCTCATTCAAGGTGTCTAAAACTCATTCAAAACATTTGAACACCTTAACATGCATGTGCTTCTGTCCCTGTCTGAAATCTTTGATTAAAAATAAAGAGTAAGTTACGTACCACTCCAATACAATCCTCGTTGA
Organism: Solanum gracilifrons; assembly: GCA_029582605.1. Lineage (NCBI taxonomy): Eukaryota > Viridiplantae > Streptophyta > Magnoliopsida > Solanales > Solanaceae > Solanum > Solanum gracilifrons. The sequence goes on from JAJOOH010023114.1 coordinate 12,262, forward strand.
TTTTCAACATATATTTGCATGTGATTGTGGACCTACTTATACATATATTTTCACAAACAGGTCCCGTCCACTAATTGGCATTCAATTCGTCAAAGTTTGCATATGTATATGCATGACGCGGGATAATTAAATTATTGCAGCCGTAAGATGAACATAAAGATAAAGAGAATAAATAGGCGATGAGTGATAACTAAAGTTGATATCATCTTTTATTTAGATATTTTTATTAAGACTTATATCATTTAAATACATATAATAGAATTGATTTTGTTATTTTGATATTTTCTGCTGAATCAATTCAATATGTAAGGGATGTGTAATTTTACACTTGTCGATAATATGTCAAAGTGGCAAACTTAATGAACACATGCCATTGGGAACGAAATGATAATTATAATGAATTATGATAAAAGATTACTTTTCAACAAAAGTTAAAACTAAAATAATAAAAAATTCTTTTCTAAACGAATTCCGCGTATTTTTTGCCAAAAATGTATAGCTTTTGCCATAAAGATTTTCTATAAGCTTTTTAAAAAAAAATTCCCCAAGATTTTCTAAATCTTTTTGACATTTTTTTTATACATCGAACATTCTCAGAAAATGGTATCAGTCATCATTTTTTTTCGATGACAAGATGGCTATGGTGGAGCATTTATTGATGATAGAATTAAATGAAAAATAAAGAGCAAAAGAAAGAGGAGGATTAAATAAAAAGAATAATATGTTTTTTTAGGTATTTCACACGCATATATATGTTACGTTTGAGGTAAAAATCACACACGTTGCTAAATCGATGAAAGGTGTTAAAATGTATTATTCCAACTTTACTATAGGTGTTTAAATGGGAAAAGTGAAAGATGATGTAATTTTAAGTGTCTTTCGATAGGTTTAACCAAATAAATAAGCCATAAAACATATATGATAATTTGCATGCTTGACAACTATAATGCTTTTGTTGCACCCCCGACCCATGAGTATGGATATTGGTAAGAGGGTGTTTGATTTGACTTATTTTAAATAGTGTTTGATTTTTAAGTTTTTATTAATTTATTTTTTGAGATGCTTGAGAAAGATAAAAAGTGCTTTTAAGCGTTTACTTCTAGACAAAAAAAAAGTATTAAATTAAGGCGAAACCCAAAAGTTTGGTATGATCAATTTATGACTTTTAATTTTTAACTTATAAGCTACTTTAAAAAAGTCAATTCAAACTTGGAAATAATGAATTTGTTCGTTTTAATTTATTTATCTTAGTTACTATTTGATGGTACTCAAAGAATATTTCATTTTTCATTTATTTTTGAAATGCTTTCTAAATATTTTGAACTATTAACTATTGTATCTTAAAGTATTTTTAGAATAGAATTTTTAAATATATAAGTTTTATTTTTTAAAAATAAATATATTGAGTTCAGATTGAACATTTGTTAGAAAAAACTAATCTATGTTGAATTAAAAATAAAAGTTAAAAACACCATATGAAACCACAGGAGTAATTGATTTAGGCCAAAAACATAAATGCTTTGTAAAAGTTGCCAATTTTTATAACCCAAAAACATAGATGCTTGGTAAAAGTTGCAAATTTTTATAATCCGGAAGTCATTCTGGGATGCATCAATGAAATGATTAAAATGGACACTTATTTATTTCTTAAAAATTTAGTAGTATAAATAATTTTTTTTATGTCAACAACATTCAATAAAAAAGTTATTTAAACTGAGTGGGTGACTTTCTATGTGAAATATCAATTGAGTGACATTTGGATTATAAAATAAAGCTGAGTAACTTTCTAATATAACTATTCATAGTTAAATGACTTTTTAAGATAACTACACATGTGTGGCTTTTTAGTTATAAAACAAAGTTGAGTGACTTTCTGAGAACTACATGTGATAGAGTGATTATTTAAGATACTATCTCAAACTATCACGTTTATTAATTTCATACTAAAACTATGTCTAATTTACATTAATTACTCCTAAACTATAAGTTTCAAGTGCTAAACCCCTCGCTAAACTATTCACAAAGGACATTTTTTTTTCAATCTCACATAATTAATTAAGAACATTTTTACCCTTATTTTTATTAACTAAAACTAAAAGGAAGATCTTCATATTAATTAATTTCGAGAAATTACTGCTTGAAGGAAAACATTAGATATTTTTTCAAATGGTCGAATTACCTCAACAATTAGGGATTCAATGTTGTAGCAACTTGAAATAGAACCACAAAAATTTAAATATCTAAATAGTTGATTGTCATATATTTGACAAAAACTTCATTTTTGATGAATAACAATTTTTTAAAAAAAAAACTTAAGGATTAGAAATTGATTTTGATGTACAATAAAATGTACAACTACAAGCTCTATACCCATCTTCTGTAACTATACATTTTGCTTCAGTGATTGTACGTCCTGTTCCTTCCACACATTTGCTAAAGCCTAAAACATCCATCTCTAAATTGTATTGTGCATATGTTAAATCCCAACTCAATAGTGCATGTGTTTAATCCATCGACTACTTCAATATTTCTCTCATCTGCGTGTCCACAAAATTAAAATACGAATTATTAACATACAAAATTAATAGCTAAACAACAAAATCTATCGTTAATAGTACCTGATATAACAACCAAGAGGATGAAGAAAATTACAAGTGATTTTGCCATGATGTATTCGAATCAATGATGATTAAATTACAATTTTCAAAAAAAACTCTTTCAAGAACTTCTTCTTATAATGTGTTTTGTAGTTGGGATTTTAATAAATTTCTTGTTTTGTTTTTGTAATATATGGAATTTAATTAATTAGTCCATCATATTTTTACGAATTATGCATTTTTACAATAATATTTACTAACCATATCATTGTGAAAAGTGTTAAAAGTCATTAAATAAATTTCCATAATTTTATAGTAAATTATTCAATATAGTAGGTATGAAATATTTAATAATTTTTTTTCCTGAAATGGACTATTTGTGCTACGTAAGAAAACCACTTCTTGATTTTTAGCTAAGATAAGATACTTTTCCAAATACGGACTATGTGTGCTTTGTAGTTTAAAAGTCATGATCCCGGTAGGTTTTGAGTCGTGGATCAATTCGACTCTCGAAGTTGTTATCTGTAAAAAAAAAAAAAGGAGATAAGTGTTAATTTAAAATAAGAGTGGGAACAGTTACATAGTAACCGCTCCAACATGCATAATTCCTTATTTTAAATAAAAACTTTACGTTCTTCAGAAGAATATGAGACAAAAAGAAAAGAAAACAAGAACAGAGAATAATATCATTCTTAGATTGAATCAAACTTTGTTTCCTAGTGATTCAGAGAGGGACTTGAGTGCAATCCTGTCAAAGTAGCAAAATTAACGACTTTCGCTTCAAATTAAGGTACATAACTTGTCGATTTTGCTCTATAACTCTTACAATCCCAAATTACGTATCAAAATACACTGCATTTAAAATGATCTTTTATCGATAATTACTTAATGACAATAGTTTAACTGTCGACAATTAACACTCTTTGTAATGTCCCTAAAGCCTATAGTAATATTGAATCTAATTATAACGATTAACTAATGCATATAATGACTTTAGTTTTCTTTGTTAATATACCCGTTAAAAACTATTTTTATCATAATATACTGATTTAAAATCATAATTTTAAATCACACGGCGAAACACCTGTTTATTGACAAAACTTCTCTCAACATTTAGTAAAAAGTGATTGAGAAAAAGACTTGGAAAGTTGGTCAATGAAATGTTGACTGACTTTAACAAAAGCTATATGATGCATATATGCAAACGTAAATGAATGAGATATTTCCTACGTCAAGTCTTCCCAATAAAAGACTATTTCTTTTAATTTTCCATTATCATTCACTTTATTTTTTCTTTTCAAAAAGAGAAATATAAAACAATTTCTTTTTTTTGGGTCTAAGTAAAAATCCTGTCGGATGACGTAAAAAAGTAATAGAATTGCTTGACCACGAGATTCAGAAAAATTGAAAAAACACCTAGTAGAATCCACACCTGATCTAGAAACTTTCATATTAGGATAATGTTAATATTTTTACTACTTTTGTATTTTTATTTTTATTTTGGAACGGAAGAATTTTATTTACTGAATAAGAAGATTCATTCATACAAAAAGGAACTAATCTAGACGATAAAGTTATCTCTTTCCAGAATTTTTGATACAAACCAAAAAAATGCTTCAAATAAAAAACATAGAATTTGTTTATGGACATATTTGGATTATTGTGTCAATTATACACACTTCCCTTCTTCCCAAATCCCAATAAAATGCTCTTTCATAGTTTTCTTGCTCTTATTCTTATTCTTAGTGAAGAGGAAACTAATCAATCATAATTCGTTTATTTTACTATTATAAAAATAATTTCAGACAACATTAAATATAAATATCAACAAAGAATGCTAAAGTTTTTATCAATTTTAGTTAATTATTATTGGATAGGCTTTAGGAGCAAGAGTATTAATTGCCGCTAAAAATATTGAGAATTAAACTATTGTTGTTAAAAATCATTTTTAATGTTGTATTTTCAGTTTTATTTTCATGAATTTAACTATTATCACAAACTATCGATTTTTCCGACAAATAAAATGAGAGGAAGTGTATTTTTGTTCTTGCAATTACTTTATAGATGTGTAAGTTATGTTTGCATAGCATTAATACGTAAAATTTCAAACTCAATTATTTGATGAAATAGAATGATTTATTGACTAACAACTCTAGTAATACGAGAAGACGGTCCTGTGGGCATGTAACGAAAATCAAAATCTTATAATTAAACCATGGAAAGTATTTTAAAAGCCAACAATAATACTCTCACCGTTCATTTTATTTTTACTTGTCATTATTTGATTTGACACATCTATTAAGAAAATAATTATTAATATACGTATTTTATCAAAATGTTTTGTATTAGGTCTTAAAAATGATTTGAAAAATAAGTACTCCCTCCATTTCACAAAGAATGACCTGGTTTGACTTGACACGGAATTTAAGTAAATAAAGAAGACTTTTGAATCTTGTGGTCCTAAATCAAAGTTATGTCAAATGTACAAAATTGCCCTTAATCTTGTGGTCTTAAACATGCCACGTGGAAAGCAAAAAGTAAAATGTTACCAAAAAAGGAAAGAGGTCATTCTTTTTTAAACTGACTAAAAAGAAAAGGAGGTCATTCTTTGTGAAACGGAGGGAGTATTTAATATTGAGGATAAAATATAAAAAAACATATTTATTTATTTATTTATTAAAAGTGACAAATAAAAATAAAAAATTATTTTAGATAGGCGCCTTTTAGGAATGAGTACCTTCGTTTTTTCGATTCACATTTTTGTGCTAACTGCCAAAAATGGGGCTGCGGGTATACTACTTTTACGAGAAAGAAAATAACGTCTAAATATAAAGTAGTAACACATTGATGCCTAGTTGGACATAAAAAGAATTCTTCCAAAAAAGAGTTAAAAATGTCTATGAATTATGTGAAATTAAATAAAAATATCTTCAATTAATATTTTCTCTAAATATATTTGTGCCGTCAATAATTTGACATCGCTAAATATAAAGTAGTAATCATTGATGCCTCGTTGGACATGAATTTTTTTCTTCGATTTTTTTTTAACAATGTTCTTGAATTATCTAAAAATGCTCATGCCCTCAATTTATTTTTTCAAAATATATAAAATGCGTTTAAAAAAAAGAAATAATATATTTATCAGAAAAAGATACTTTTGACCCATATGATATTTTTAGACCAAATTATTGACGGTAAAGACATTTTAAACCAGATTATTGACTAAGAGAATTTTTAAATTTTGCATAGTTCAAGGACAATTTTTTTTTATCCATTTTTGTTTTTGTTTCTTCACCTTTTTTTTTTCTTCAAATAAACAAAAATCTGTTTGATTTCATATGGTGTCAACTTTTCACTCCAAACTCCAAAAACAAAACGAAATAAAAAAAATAAAATCAGTTTTTCAAATTAAAAAATGGGGATAGTACGTGGAGAGGGGAGGGGAGGGTTATGGTCGGTTATTAAGAAAGTTTTATACCATACTCAATTCTTTGTTTAATTACAATGTATAACCAAAAGTGTACCGCCGTCAATAGTTTAATTAAAAAATGTCTCCGTTAGTACTTAATGAGTAATTATTTTTTTTCAAAATAAATAAAATCTATTTAAAAATAAAAAATATGTATTTATTTTTAAAAAAATATTTTAACCCATTAAGTAATAATAAGTGCATTTTTTGGACAATTATTGATAACATGGGAATTATTTTACCCAATAATTATTTAGAAACTTTTTGTTCAGTTTTGCCATAGTTCAAAGACACTTTTGATTCTTTTTCATTTTCACTTTTTTTTTATAAAAAAATATGTTTGATTTTATATTACGTCATTTTTCACTCCAAACTTATATTTAGTTAGGGATGTCAATGGTCTGATCAGTTATTTAGAAAGGTTTATACCGTACTCATTTTTGGTTAATCTACTCTATATAGCCAAAATCAAACTATTTGAAATCATCTCAATTAAATTATGTGTGTTTTTTTTTTTATTTCGATATGATTCTATTAATTTTTGATATTTTTAAAAGGTCACCTAAGTAGAAATTAAGAATTAAAAGGCACTGGACGAAATACTAAATGCAACATTAATGATGACCATCGCAAATGCAACGACATCACTTATAAATTATGTGGAACTTATATTCATCAAAAGTTCCTAATATTCGACAAAGAGAAATTAATCTGGCAGAAATTAATTTCAGTCACTAATTTCCACACCAAAGAAGGAAAATCATAGGAAGGTCATAAATATCGGCTTAAATAGTGATATTTCTGGTCCACAATGAAAGAGGGCCTCTAGACCATAAATTGACAGGTTCACTATTTGATTTTTGTTGTACGTTGCTACGCAAACATTACCTTATATGAAAATTTTTATTACGTGTCTCACGTAATAATTATTAATATTAGTGGCGTGACAATTTTTCTTATTCTCACAAAAAAAGTAGTCTCATGAACTATAAACTTCGAGTTCATTTTTCTTTCGATACAACAAAAAGCCTCACATAATTATAAAAGTCACATAATAATTATCCAGTCAAAATAATGACTTAAAAGATATAGCACGTAATCAGGGTGTATTTGGACGGAAGAAAAATATTTTCATACACAATATGTTTGGCTGGTCCATTGATAGATTTTTGTTGTACGATGTCAAGTGGTCCACAAATACTATTAACATATATAGGTACAAAACATAAAACTATTGAATAAAATATATAAATAAATATTTCATATGTTTCAATTTATGTGGCACGTAAAGTTAAATTTTGAAGATAATCAAAACTTTTTTATATGACTTAAAATATTTTAAGTTGTATTAGATTTCAGATATATAAAGTTTTATGTTTGAATTCACATATAAAAATACACCGATTATGTTTTTTGTTTTTTTCCCTTAGTGTGTGGTACAATATTGCGTGTAATTTCACTCTCACCGCAAGATTGGTCTATTCTATACATAAATGCTTAACGAGTAGAAAGGTGCTTTTGCATTATACGTAGCGAAAATAAAAATATTTGACGAAAGATAATGGAATTTTCTTTACAAGGCCCCATTTTTCAACGTGTTTCACGTTATGCTCCCTCTATATAAATAGAGTCAAAACTTAAGAATTTTGTGATATATTCATTCAGGTTTCTCTACTTATATATTAGTTATAAATAACTCTTTCAAAGAATATTGTTGAGATCGATCGGAATTAATTAAGCGATGGTGAGAACACCTTGCCGCGATGAAAATGGTCGTAAAAAGGGTACTTGGACACCTGAAGAAGACAGAAAATTAGCTGATTATATTACTAAATATGGATCATGGAATTGGCGACAACTTCCCAAGTATGCTGGTAAGAATTTAAATCGAACTCGAAACCATTAAGTTTAATATCTTGATTCCGCCTATATTTAAATATGTAATTAATTAATTATCATACTATTGCATGTAGTCTGTAGAGTTGTTCTAATTGACGGATATATATTATTGTCTTGGTGAATTAGGCTTAGCAAGGTGTGGGAAGAGCTGCAGACTTAGATGGATGAATTACTTAAGACCAAATGTTAAAAGAGGAAATTATACCAAAGAAGAAGATGAAATCATCTTGAACCTCCATGCTCAACTTGGAAATAAGTACGTTTTCTATTTAAATTTGATGAATTCAACTTTTAAAATTTTCAGCATTGAATTCATTGTAGTAATGAGAAGTAATAATTGTTAACATCTATGATATCAGGTGGTCAGCGATTGCAGTTCACTTGCCAGGAAGATCAGATAACGAGATAAAGAATCATTGGCACACAACACTGAAGAAGCGAGCTAATTATAACTTGAGTGAAGGAAGCAAGAAGTGTAATAAGAAGAGTGAAAGTAATATTACTAAAAGAAAGAGTGATGTGGAAAATCAAAATGCAAGTGCTAATAATAATAATATGCATGAAAATATAGTATTGGAAAGTTCAGAATGGTCACCAAAGGAGTCATCAAGTGAAGAATTATCCTCTATTGATTATCAACAAGACATTTTTCATGAAGAATTTGGTAATTTGGAGGAAATTACAAGTGGAAGTTTTTGGACAGAACCATTTGAAGTGGATAGTAAAATTGATTTTGTAGCTCCTTCAATTGATTATTGTGGACTTGTATGTCCACCTTCTCCTTTTATACATCATGAATTCTTTGACTTTGATGATTGTAATAATTATTGGTAAAAAAATAACATTCAAAAGAAGTACCTAATGATTCATCTCAATACATTCGACTTCATCGATGGATTACATTAGATATATTATTTATATTGTTGAAGATGAGTGTACTCATGTGAATCTATACATGTACTTTACATTTTATATGAAATCAAGAGTAAATACTAAATAGCACTTTTGTTATCTCATTCTATTGATAAATTCTTATTTAAATTTTGCAATATCTTGAATTATTACTTATTTTTTTGAATTCGCTAGGTTGTGGGGTGTCTAGGCTAGTTTTTTGTTAATAAAAAAAAGTGAACCTTAAGTTGAAGAGTACAAGCAAGATGTTAGGCATTATCTTATTAATCTTTGTCTGAATAAATATATTTACCTTTCATTAATTTTAAATGTGTACTTTTGATTCCTCTATATGTAAATTTGTGAAACAAATTTACAAGAATAATTTATTTTCAGAATAAGCAAAAGATTATGATGTTTTCTTTTATCTTACATATTTAAAAATAAGTTAGAAAGTAAACACATATGGATATTTTGAATTATTATTAAAAAAAATTACACGCTTATTGTAATTTAACTGGAAATAACAGGTTCGTTATAAGATCTGTTATGAAATTTACATTTACCTATTGTTATATGTCAAATACATTTTGTAATGCAAGACTATAGCCACTACCCATAAATGATTAATTGATTTTTTATTGTGTAAATAGGGATGATAAAATTAGCTCACAAAAATAATGAATTATTTGATAATATGTATTAGTGTGAGAAAGTTACTAATCCACTAATTATTAATTTAATTTATTTTAATTTGCCACGATTGATCTTAAAGTTAGATTTAATATATATGTTGGTTAAATTTATCAATGAAACTCTTAATAATTCTAAAAAGATTATGATAAACTCACAAGTGTAGGTTAAAAAACATTCAAGTTATACTTGTGAAACGGTACTATCAAAAATCAATCTTAATAAGCATAATTGAAAAAAGGAGGCAATTTTGTCTCCACCTATACTCGTACACTCATTAAAGTCATAATGTTTTTGTTTGCTAAGTTATAATTGTCATAATAAAGACAAACCAATTTTATAAGTTACTTGAAATTATAAAAGTACAAATCAATAAACAATTAAATAAATTGAATTATGATTCATTTCAGCCCATTTTAATACAACTTATTTTAATCGAAATAATTTTTAAAATGTTATTTACTCCCCTCATCTATTAATTAAACTTATTTTAATCCATTCAAATTTAAACTAATCCGTCCATTTGGCACTTCCGAACTATTTTTAGCACCGGCCACGGAATGTTCTAAGAAAACGTTACACGATGGGAAAATGTGAACATTTTATTGTTATTCTCATTTCTATTTTCATTCAACATAGAAAAGACAGTTTCCACTTTATTGTGTTTGCCATTGACTCAACAATGTGACAGCATATTATTACTACTCTACAAATCTTATCTGACATTTATGGCTATTACCAAGTATATTCCTAGTCCAATGATATTGGTACATTCCTTCTAATATTATCATTTACGATATAAAATAAATAAATATTTTATTATATTTTATTTTCGAATGTTACATACTTTTTTTCTTTTCAATTTATAACATTAAGTTTGATTGGACATATTAGAATTTAATCAAGAAATATGGTAAGACTTTGTAATATATTCAATATATCCTTAAAATAAATAATTTTTTAATTAGAAAAGTATATTGTTATGACTTTTTTATCAAATAAGTGGGATTTAACATAGATTAAATATTGATAATATCAATACATATATCTCTTGTTTTGTCAACAATTAGTAGGAAGGGTATTTTTGAGCAAAAAAAATGTAATTGCGAGGGGATTTTTACACAAAAATGTATCGAAATGGAAATTTGACCTATTTTGAATAGTTTGGAATGTTTTTTTTTACCATTTTCCCATAATAAATATATTGTTCTTTTTTAAATCGACTAAATTTGTCGTATAAATTGAGATAAAAAATAAATATAAATAATGATTTCTCAAAATCTTTAGTTTAACACTTAAAAAGTATTTAGTATGAGTTAGAAAATCAATTGAACTCTTTTGTTCCAAGTTCCAACAACAAATTTGAAGTTACACTCCTAAATTCAAGATCAAAATCGAACTCTAAAATCCAGTGCAATTGGTATTTTGAAAAGCCCAATCAATTTTTCGATTCAAAATCGTTGGTTGAAACAATCTAGTAGTTACAGAAAATCGATCCATAACCAATCGAGCTCGATTGATTTTTAAATCGATAGTTTTTTTTTCTAGTATTGTTTTTTTAAAACCCAACTCTAGAAAATACATTAAAAAATTAATTAAAACTAATTACAATTCACGGGTAATTCGAGCACCGCATGTTCTCAATCCGTTACCCAAAAAAACATTAAATAACTATAATTGTGTAAAGTCATCAATATGAATCAGCCTAGTTCATTCGGGTTAAATTTATGTGGGCTTTGAAATTTAACGAATCAAGTTAGACTAACCAATATTTTGGTGGTCTAGAAAAAATCAAGTCCAAATCACCATCCACTATATGGATTGCAAGTCGCATTGGGACAACTCACTTTTTTTTTTTTAAAGAATATATTTTATTATTTTATTTAATTTAAATTTAAATTTTATAAAGTTTAACATAAATATATACAAGACAATAGTATATACTATATATTGTTATTACACAAGTATCTTGGGTGCAACCGTACAATAAAATGATATTTTTGGACCATAAAAATTATGTGAAACTATAAAAACTTTTAACATGAAACCATTCAAACCAAATAAAGATATTAATAAATGAAGTAAACATTTATTTACTTATTTTTGACATTTTGTTTTATGTTGTTTAATCCACGAAGCGGATCAACTCATACTCAAGTCTCACAAGCCAATAAGCTTATTCAAGTTGAGCTAAAAAGTTATGTTTTTAAATGGACTCTAAAAGTGTTGATCCGCTATGCTATACCTAGAGTCTTATTTGTTTTAATATAATCTAAGATTGAAATCCTACACAGAACCTTCATAGGGAAGGGCATCTAGCCAGATCGAGTATCAAATGATAGAACTAGAGTCGGGAGCCACATAGATAGGTACGATAGAAACTTTACCAAATCACAAATTAGACAGAACCAACTTAACTATCTAGCGTTTTTAAATAAACAAATTAAAATAACGAAAATCTCTTATATTAAATCTTAACAACAATCGGCTTGTCGCGGTGGGGAAGCCGTGCTCACTTCTTTGGAAAAAAAAAAGGTTAAATGTATAACGTTAGGAATGAATCAAGCCACAAAAATTTTACCTTTTTAATGTTAAATTAAAATTCGACAAACAAATTAAAATATAATGAGTATTCACAAAACTTGTGAAACGTGTACTATATATGTTTAATAAAATAAATAAAAAGTGAGTGAGGAAAAGACTTTGGAAAGGTAGTAAACGAAATGTTGACTTGCTTTAAATGGATGATATTGTTCCCTACGTCAAGTCTCCCAATAGACTTTGAAAACTTTTTAACAATATTATTAAATGGACTTAAAAGTGATTCGGAAAATTAGAACTTAACGGTAAGGATAAAAATATTTAAAAAATATTTTTAATATATTATTTTTAATTTTAATTTATTTGTTTGGTTTTAATTTGATATAGAGTTTAGGAAAGTAATTTTTTCTCAATTTTTTAGAATGCACTAAAATATTTTTTAATTTAGTGATCTTAAATATGTCACATAAAAAAAAAAATTAAAAAGATCATTTGTATAAAAAAAACTAGAAAAAGAATAAGGCGAATAAATTAAAATGAAAAAACTAATAAACAAATAATAAAAGTAAACAGAGTACCTCCTTTAATTTTCCATTATTATTCATTCTTTTTCCCAAAAAGAGAAGTATAAAATAATTTTCTTTTGGGGTCCAAGTAAAATCCTGTCTGGTGGAAGAAAAAAAAAAGCAGTGTAAAAAAAATTAAAGAACACGTAGTAGAATCCACACCTGATCTACAAACTTTCCCTAACAGGATAATATATTTCAAAACAAATAATTTATTTTTTTTAAATCAAGCATTTTGAGTAATTATCGATCAAATCAAAATTGAGTATATCATGAATCAAAGATGGGGATCTATTATCCACTTCATAGCATCATTCATAAAATTCGAAGCCCGAACTAACTGGTGGGCACCAGGGGCGGCTCAACAAATCTTGTGGCCTAAGGCAAAATCATATTAAGCGGCCCTTAAATTTATTTTATAAAATTTATACACTACTAACAAGAAAATCTATTTTCTACACAATAGACTAATCATTTAAGACAAAAAATATCAAATTTCACACAAAAGAAAAAAGAAAGAAAGGAAGAAGAGTACAAAAACAAAAGTGATGGATTATCGATGTTAAGCTTCAAAACTCAAATTGTAATTTTAATTTGGCTATCATCACAAATATGAAAAAGAAAAGAACATACATAACTTAATAGTTGAAGTTTTGAGCATGGATACTAACAAAAATATCCAAATTTCTGATCAATTTAAATGATATAATTCATTTCATTAAGTAGCACGTGAATATCTAAAACAAATTATAAAATTTTCATATAATATATTAAATTAAAACGAAAAGGAAACTTGTGCATGAATATTTTTGTGTTCACGTAGTTTAAGAAAAGATT
>JAJOOH010023115.1:0-18588 GCA_029582605.1 Solanum gracilifrons
TTTTTTTAAATGTATATGTTTATAAGTATTCAAAATTGATGATATTATAGTACGTTTTAAAAACATATTCTTCATAACATAAAAAAATAAAAAGTTTAATTATAATTAAAAATTCTTTAAGTATGAAGATTTACTCTTAATAAACTAATATATATATATATATATATTTTTTATTTTATTTTAAAAATAATATGATCATTATTTTAGTTAAATGAGTTTAATGAATCAAACTAGTCTATTATTAAAAAAAAAGACTTTAATGACATGTCATGTCAAATAGGAGAGAGTAAGACTTTTGAAGTGTCAAGTATATTTTGAGGAAAATAGTGATAGTTGAGTGATATTTTGATCCTAAATAAAACATAAATGATATTTCATGGAAATTCTCTAAACTTGGGTGACCATTTAGGGATTGACTCGATAATTTATATACATTGAAGTAACGGGAATAGTACATATCAATTTCAGAATTAATTAGCTCAACTGTATCCCTCGATTACTACAAAATTATTAATTGATGTGGTGGTCCTAGAAAACAAAACATTATATTCAAGCAGGGCGACTCAACTTAATTTGAGTTTTAAGTAAAATCTTTATATGCAGCTTTAAATGCAAATTATTACTTAATATTTTTTTTAAAATGATTTCTTCGAATATCATGTTTTAATTATTAATTAATGGTAAAAAATTATCAATTCAACGTTGAAAAACATTTTTTCACTAAGGCAATCATTATATAAATTGTTAACATAATTCTATAAGTAATAAGTTGACAAATTTTTTATAAAGATAAGAATTAGAACTACAGAATCGGATACAAGAAATTAATAACTAGTTGACAAACTTTACATAAAAGATAATATGTCTATGTTATACTTGAAAATTTAAGAAGAAACAAAAAAAAAATTGTAAGTCACTTTGTTCAATACTTTTCAATTATTGATTATATTTTTAACAGTGTATTATTCTAACTTATCAAAGATTTAAAAAGAGAAAGTGCAAAAGAATTTTAAAAGAATAAATAATACGAGTGTTAGCGATTAAAATGAACGTGTATTTATAGCTAGATCAAATCTAGAACTAGCTTCTTCTTGAGTGCATGCATCAATCTCCAAGCAACCTTTGGTACGGTAAAAATAGTAAGTCATAGTCTCACATTATCACTTCGACATTTCTTTACTTGTCTCATTGAATCGCAAACTCGAATATCAGTTATTTGACTAAATCAAATAAAAAAAATACTATTAACATTAATTATGTGACATTATACACTTTAAATCAAACTCGTATAATTTTTTTTTAAAAATCTCATATCATACATCTTATACATCATTTTTCTTTTCAAACTTTATTCGTACATTCAACATGTTTCATATCTTAATTTATTATTTGTAGTAGTAACAAATTATATTCCTAAAATCTTGGGGGGAAAAGAAAAAAAAATGGTCCCATATATAATTGATTATCCAAGTTATTAAGTTGGGACCAAATGAATACTCATTGGTCATATTACACATGCATTTTAATTCATCTCGATTCAATAACATATTTAAATTTGTTGTACCCTCTTTTTTTTATGAAAACAAAATAACTCTTAAACAATATAAAATTGAGTTAATTGATAAATATGAATTATTGAGAAGATATATTACGATATACATGATAATTATGAGCAATTTTATTATAGGGTAGATAGAACTCTTAAACATGTACGCTTTGAATTAAGCTCACGTGATTTTCTCTTATCATTACAAAATTATATTCTTACATCTTATATATAGTTATCTCCCTTTTCTTTTCAGCTACTAATATGAGACTGTATTTAGATAGCTAACACGATTTAATTTAATAATAGTAACAAATAATATTCCTAAAATCTTAGAAAAATAGAAGAAGAAAAAAAGATTGGTCCCATGTACAATTGATTATCCAAGTTATTTTGGGACCAAATGAATACTCATTATTCATGTAACTTCATTTTCATCCATCTTGGTTCAATATTATGTATAGTTTCACTAATATTCAACGTTCTTAACATTTTTTTTAATGAGATATAAATTACTAGTGAGATTTCATTTGAATTAGTTGATTAAAAGTTGTTGATAAGACATCAAAGAGTTGAAATTGATTTAATAAATAAATAATTACGTATTTGGACATGTGAATCAGAATCATACCAAATATGTGTATGTAGTGTGCATTTAGTGTGATTCACATGTATCTGGGACACATGTCGCTCGCATCCCTCCTGTCTCGATCGTCACTATTATATCATGCCCATGTATATGGTATTCTAGATACATGTGAATCACACCAAATACATGTATATAATAAGTATCAGTGTCATTTACTTGTAACTGACTTGAAATCTAGTAGTATAAATTATTAAATACTGAAATAAAATATAATTATTTCAAACTATAGGAAAAATTAGTAAATATGATAGGAATATTTGCGTAATTAGATAGTTTCTCCTTATAAATATATGGGACATGGGCTTGAAATGAACTTGGGCCGTAGGTTGTCCTGTTCTTTGTGTGATCTGGGCTTTTGGTTTGGGCTTTCATAATCATCTTATAGGGAAACAAAAGAAGAAGATGAATTTGGCACTTCATGACAATTTCAACCAATAAATTGTACAAAATAGAAAAAAGTAAAAATTACATAAATCTCAGTGTTAAGAGTTAATTATATCATATTTCTATTCTTTTCCAAATTACAAAAATTTCTTAAAAATGATAGGATCTCGGACACATCAGGAAACCTACGAATACATAGCTCACGGATGTATCCGAGAGGAGAGGGATGTATCCGAGAGAGGAGAGATGTATCTAAGAGGGGATACAAATGTATCCGAGAGAGGATTTTTGTAAAAAATTTAAATGGTAGGAATTTTTAGAGATTATGATAAAATAAGATATGTATTTAGGTAATTTTTCTTCGAAAAAAAGTCATGGTATATCATTTCTCTCCCTATATATATCTTTTTTCCTCCTTCATCTCTCTTCCTTTTTATCCTTCTTTCGTTCACAAATCTCTCAATTGAACGCACACGAATTCCATATCTTTTTAATCAATAATTATTTTAGCTTATGTTTATATATATAAAAAGGGATTATATACTAATGTACATAAACATATATTGAACGTATAATATACTAAATATATACATAAACATATGATGCATACCTAGTATTAAATTTAAAACATTACAACTTAATACACAAACAAAATATATAGAAATACTTTGTCCTCCCCCCCCTCCCCCCTTATTTCATCCAATGCCTCTTCCATTGTTTTTGGTATGGTCTTTGTTACTCGATTTGGTTAAATGGTGAATTTTATTGATTTCTCCTCCTCATAAGCACTTACTAGTGATTTCATGTTCGATAATAACGACTTCTATAGATGAAGGTGAATTAAAATTCGTTAAAAGCATGTTATACTGTCTTAGACAATAACAACTTATGTACATAAGTAATCATTATGAACTTACAAACTTTTGAACATCGCTAACTTTTATGGTAATTCAAACTAAAATTAGTTGGGATGGCTCTCATAGTTATCATTGAATTTCAACGGGAGAGGAGGGTGGGGGTTGTATCTATGAGTGGAGGAGCGTGTGCCAAAAGTGTCATGGTTATACACAATATACATCATTGTATGTATATATCCAATATATAAGATGTATAAATATTACATAATGGGTATAAATTATGCATATTTAGCGAAGGGAGGGTTGGTGATGGAGGCGAATCTAGAATTTGTAAAACAAGAATGTATTAGGTGGAAATTGATCCCTAGCCAAGGTAATAATTCAATATCTCCTCTTTAGATATACAAACTATCTCAATCTTACTTTTCACATCTCAGCCTTCACGAGGTTCACTTTTCCCTCTCTTGATGACAAATCCTGAGTAACTAATACTAGGAACCGATTAGGTAAAAGAAGAAGCATGTCATAAGATAAACGACAAATAAAGTTCCAATAACGAATTATTTGACTGGATGGATGAAGGGAAACCGATGTTCAAACTATTTTAATCTTACTTCTTGCATCTTATCATATCCCTCTTAATAACCCCACACATTCATCTTAATATCCATATCTCTACATACTCATCGTCTAAACATGAGAGTTTTCAACTAGCCAACTCTCTTGCCTCGAAATAATTAACCATGTTCCTCATGTAGGAAAAAAATTAAAAATTATTTGTAAACTAAACGACAAAAAAAGGTCTACTTGTAATCCAGCCGATATCCAACTCATCTCTTTTTCGGTGTCGGCCATTTTTCTCCTCTTTAAACCGCAATTTCTCCGGCCGATAAATTCTCCTCTTTGTTGATCTCAATTTTCGATTCTCCGATCACTCCACAGATCCGATTTCGAGTCACTTCCGAATCGGATCCGGGTCAGATGGCGGCATCACGGAGGCTACGAGATCTTCAAGCCCAACCGGGGAACAAGATCTGTGTCGATTGTTCTCAGAAGAATCCTCAATGGGCTTCAGTTTCGTACGGAGTTTTCATGTGCTTGGAATGCTCCGGTAAGCATCGGGGGCTTGGGGTGCATATCTCGTTTGTCCGATCTGTTACCATGGACTCATGGTCTGAGATCCAGATCCGGAAAATGGAGCTTGGTGGTAACGAGAGTTTCAACAAATTCGTGTTACAGTATGGGATTCCGAAGGAAACTGATATTGTTACCAAATACAATACAAAAGCTGCTACTGTTTATCGTGACAGGATCCAATCCCTAGCTGAGGGAAAGCCCTGGAGGGATCCACCAGTTGTTAAGGAAGTTTTGAGGGGATCAGCAAGTAATAACGGTAGTAGACCACCGTTGAGCAGCGGCGCAAGCGGCGGCGGCAGTAGGAATGGTGGATGGGATAGTTGGGATAATAATGATGATGGAGGGTTTAGTGGTAGTAATACTAAAGATATTCGGAGGAATCAGACGGTGGGAGATTTTAGGAGTGGTGGTAGTAGTGGTGGTGCACCAGCTAGGTCGAGGTCGACTGCTGATATCTCGAAGGAGCAGTATGAGGCGTCAGCTGCGAATAAAGATAACTTTTTTGCGAGGAGAATGGCTGAGAATGAGTCCCGGCCTGATGGGCTTCCGCCCTCTCAAGGAGGGAAGTATGTTGGGTTTGGATCAAATCCTGCCCCAATGCCTAGGAATAACATGAATCAGCAAGGAGATGTTTTTTCTGCTGTTACTCAGGTTATTCACCTTCCCTTACATTTTACATGTTGTGATTTGATTGAACAGAAGTTATATGTGAACTTAGTTGAAAAGTAATCCGGGTAAGGAACATCTGATCAAAGTTAAAAATGTGAGTAGTTAATGAATTTGAATTCCAAAGTTGTATAGAATTTGTCAAACATTTTGAGATATATGGAAATAGTGCGTATATGTTGGGACACAGGTAATATTATTATTATACATAAAGAGTAAACTGTGTGTACCTGTTCTGCTGTGTTGTTTTATGTCTAGTTTCTTATAGCTGATCGGGTTGCGATGTGGTATGTGTAGGGATTTGGTAGGTTATCTATGATAGCTGCAACGGCAGCACAGTCAGCTGCAAGTGTGGTTCAAGTGGGGACAAAGGAGTTGACTTCTAAGGTATTTTGATTCGACTTCTGTATTTAAAATTAATGGTTATGTAATTGTGTTCTTTTAATTCTCGAGATATGTCTTGATTCCCTTTTTTGGGTCAAGCAAGCCTCTCTTGCCACTAGCCAACTCTACTTTATAAGGTGCTTTGTTTCTCAACTTTCTCTATATCAATTTCCACGGCCATACTTGTTCTTGTCGTCTACTTTGTGACAATACTTCGTAATTAAACTCAACTAAGAAAAGGCCATCCTTGTGTTCTTTCCATACCATCTTTTTTGGTACTAATTGCTGTCCTTGGAAGCTACCTATCATCTGCAGATAGAGGATCATGTCCTCCATTTCCCTGTCATCTCATTCTTTTATAAAAACAAACTTAATGACTGAGATCTGAATAATTATGATTAAGACTTCATTAAGTGCAAACAAGTGAAGCCCAAGTGTATTTATCAGGTAACGTTTTGAAAGTGGGGGAAGTATACCAAGGGCACTAGAGAAAAATGGGGAGTTATGCAAAGAGCTCTGGTTGATGTAACCGTTGATAGAAGAAGAGTAGAAAATGGAGTAAATAAGTTATCCAAAATGGACAATGGGATATCCATGTAGTTAAACGATCTGCATGGACTCAAACCTAACACCAGCTAACAAAATTTGTATGACCAACAAAGCCATAGTTAGACAATCTTTATATTGGCCATAGTTAGCTTGTAACGGTCAATGCACAACTCAAGTCCATAGTTAGACGGTCTTTATGTTTGCCGTACACTGTACAATCAGCCACCTTTATTCAGGCTTTGAGCCGATTCAAATATGTGAACATATAATTACTTAATTAGTTAGGTCTTTGTGAGTGAATATCCACTAGGATTTTCCTTTAAGTTTCATCTCCAAAAATGTTGCAGAGCGAGGTGTCAGATATTTAGTTCCAGGCAGTAACGATGTAAATATTTGACTCTATGTTGAATGCCGTTCTCTATATCATCTGAACAGAGATTTAGTGAAGTAAATAAATGATTATCTTGGGTGCTATATCATAAACAGTGTCCTTGCATCTGCAGTCTCACCAATGTTTCTGCGTTTCTCTGCTATACCATTGTCACACACTTTATGTGGTGCTTATAAAAATATGTAACATCTGATATCTGTATGGATCAGTTCAACCCTTTAAATATATAATGTTCCTTTTTTGTTCAGTTTATTTTCCATAAATTGTCTGGGAGAATGGTACACTTGCATTAGTGAAAGAAGGGTACACTTGCATGGAATTATTTAGACCAATGGGGTCCCTATAGTTCCTACGATATATCTCTATAGGAGAAAAGAGTTGCTGTTCGATGGATATAATACCATTCACTATCACATGTTTTAATTGAACCAGAGCTTACTTCTATTCTGCCAGAAATATATTATTTGGTGTATACGTCCATTCTCTCTGAGTTGGAGTCTATAATGTTTACCCTGTATTCCATAGGCATGAGAATTGCCGTTGAATGAATCAATTGGCTATTTTCACCTGAGCTGGAATTCTCTCTCTGAAGTTGTTTATGTGCTTGCTAAAAGTCTGCTCTTCAGTTTTATTTATTTATATTTGCTCTTTTTTCAATTTTTCATCAATCATATAGTCTACTTTTCATCTCTGGTATGTTGTTTACAAAAAGGAGCAGTGTAGTTAAATGATAGTTGAGATGTGTGTGCCAATCCTGTTCTTTCAGGTGAAAGAAGGTGGATATGATACCAAGGTTAATGAAACGGTCAGCGTTGTCACGGCAAAAACTAGTGAGATTGGACAAAAGAGTTGGGGTATCATGAAAGGAGTCTTGGCCATGGCTTCACAGAAGGTAGAGGAATATACCAAGGAAAGTCCGGCCTGGAAGAATGATAGCTGGCAACGAGGTGAAAGTGAAAAGAATGGCTATTATCAGGACTTTAATCAGGATTCTAAAGGATGGAATGCTTCTGGAGGAGCCCAGTCCTCTGGAAGGAACGTTAATTCTGTTAGCTCTGGGTCGTGGGATGATTGGGACAATGAAGACAAAAGCAAAGTAAATCCTACAAAGGCGGCAGCAGCACCCAACAACAAGAGCGATGACTGGGCTGGATGGGATGACGGCCATGACGATGGATTTGATAATCACTACCAGAGTGCATCCAACAATAAACATGCTGCTGTTCATGCTGGAAAATCAGATTCCAAATGGACCGATGGAGGTTTCCTCTGACGGCAGTACATGTTATAACTTCCCTTAGTTATTTTTTGCCCTTCGAGATTCAATTTTCTCTACGTCTTTTTGGAAAAAAAAAAGGAATTGTGTGTCTGAATATAGTTGATATTTGTACCATTGCCAGCAGGTTGGGTTAATCGCTCCTCCTGTTAAAGAAGAAAGAGCCAAAAGCACAAACAGAATTAGACTCTTGTTGAAGACCATTATTCGGGGCTAAAAAACGTTTAGGTTACATTTGGATTGTAAAGACCATTTTTATTTCTGTTACTGTCCTATATATTGGAGATTCTTGATTATTATGTCTGATTTCTGTGTGTTATCATATGGACATATGAAAGATCTTGGATAAATGGCTTTGGCAGCTTAACATCTTCATCTGGCTCATGAATTGTGTGTTACAACTTACAGGGTTTGATGTGCTTAGGCTTTTGTAGCCATCTATGTCATTCTGTGTGAATTGTGATCATTTAACTAACCTTCTGTTACTTCATCACTCAACTAACCTTAGATGAGTGATGTATCCGAGAGGGAATAGGACATTCGGATATATCAGTATACATTCTGATAGTGAGAGGAAAGTGATGTATCTGAGAAGGGATTTTTGATTTTTTTTTAAATGGTAGGAAATATTAGAGATTATGATAAAATAAGATGTACATTTAGGTAATTTTTAACTTTGTATTTACACTGAAATATACTTCACACTAGGAGTTTATATTTAAAATCTGTGGTTCACATACATAAAGCACTAAATAGGTTTTTGTGATACAAATTCTACCAACTCTGCCCTTTTATTTCTTTTGCCTTTATTAGGAATCACATAGTTCTTGATACATATATGTGACTCAAGAAGAAGAAGCACGTATAATTTTTTTAGATGAGATAATCATAGAATTTTAACATATTTATTCATTCTACACATACAGACGAGACGCATCAATATATAAAATTAACTACTATTCTTCAAATTCAACCGCTAGAAACAACACCAACACAACAACATATCAAACATAGTCTTACTGGTGGGGTCTGGAGTGTGCATGATGTGTACACAAACCTTATTCCTTTCTTTCGTGAGACAGAGAAGTTATTTTCAATAGATCTTCGACTCAAGAAAACAACTACAACTTACACTAATTTAATAATACCTTATTACTTCATATCAAATGATTCACACAATATCCTTATCAATAAAGCTACTAGCCACTTTTGAGTTCCCAAACTTAGCTTCTTGTTGTTGTTGTTGAATCACTAGAACAGAACTTTTTATCCCTTTGTCTGATGAAGCCAATAAATTAGCCAATGGCCCCAATTCTGAATTATTCAATTGTTGCTCATCAAATAGTTTTGCCATTATGCCTTGTGGAAACTTTCTTTTATTATTCCCTATTATCATAAGTTCAAATTCTCCACTTTTTCCAATTTCCAACACTTCATTCACCAAATTATTTGCTTCTTTCTCACTATATACAATTTGTTTACCCCACTTCATCTTGAATTCTGCAATAGTAGAATCATCCAAAGTCCAGTTTGGAACAAAAAACAACACATAATACATCTGTTAGGATCAAACGTTTATACCATCATGCCAAAAAGCTATAGCTGGTAGCATGAGCGCAACTTTAGGGTCAACCCAGTCCTCTCGTGGACTTTGTCATAGGCAGGATATTGACGTTATCCAACACCAATAAACAAATGCATAAATAGAGAAGGGTTAGTTAGTTTTACCTTTCAACTTCATCAAAATTAGTACTTCCATGATGAATGAATCTTACTAATGTAACCCTAATAGCAGGATGTTCAACCATTCTACTACCAATTTCCAAAGCTTTACTACAATCAACTCCACCAAAAAACACAATGCAAATTCTCATCCCATTATTAACCAATTGTAATCCACGATCAACCACCACCGCCACCGAGCACCGCGCTTGACTCATCACTCTCTCATTCGCCATTCTCCATCCGTGCCCTGCATGTCGCGATGTCAAATTTAGCTCATAAAAATATAATTTAGATTTAACTGAACGACGTATATTTATCGACTAGTGTCATTTTGGCATGGTCCAATTAGTCATCTAATGTTCGAGCCAATTTAGGCACACAACATATCTAGCCTACAATTGACCATAAAATTAACATA
This sequence comes from Solanum gracilifrons, assembly GCA_029582605.1. NCBI lineage: Eukaryota > Viridiplantae > Streptophyta > Magnoliopsida > Solanales > Solanaceae > Solanum > Solanum gracilifrons. The sequence continues at coordinate 9,983 of JAJOOH010023115.1, forward strand.
TAATCAAAACATAAAAAAAACAGAATTTTTTTTATTGTTTTATTTGTTTAATGAAATCATGATATAAATAATAGAAAAAAAAAACTTATATTGTTTGATTGGACTCAACTCATTTATTAGTTTGACTATCTTTTTAACATGATGTAATTCAATCGGCTTATTTGACACTCTTATGGTCTTACCTGCATGAATCTCCACTTCTTCATTTCCTTCCATTTGCCAATATTTATCGAATGGCAAAATAATCAATTCGACTCGTTTTTTCTCCGCAACATGAATAATATCCTCATGCAAATCCGATAAACCCGAGATAGCCATTGTGGGTCGGACCATGACCTTTCCTAGCGTGCTATACGCCTCGAACGCCGCACCCACTTGATCGGTCGCGTCATCTCGGAAAAGCACTCGGCCGATGAACGGAAAACCATTCTTTCGGGTACGTTGGACCATCGATATGGATGAGAGTCGGTCGGTGAATTCCACAAGTCTCATCACGTAGAGTTTTGTGACTGAGGCGTAGTTATTGTTATTTTTGTCAGACCTTAGTGACTCGATGAGGTTAATGAGTGAACGTGCATCCCTCGGGCCACGTAAGCACGCTAGGATTCGAAGATTGTTTTGTTTTTTGATCTTTTTTTGTGGTTTTTCGAGTTGAGGATTTTGTGTTGATGATGGTTTATGAATAGCCATTACTATAGGAGTTGTAATAAAGGTTGTAAAAAGTGCCATGATCACCAATATTGCAAACGTCTCATCGTCCAAAACCTAATGATGGAGCAAAAAAATAAAATTTAGTTGTAATATATAATTGTCAAAAATATAATTGAACGGTTTATTATATTAAAAAAAAAAAAAAGGAAAAAGGACAAATATAGCCTGAACTATCGTAAATGGTATGCAGATACCCTCCGTTATAGTTTTGGACATTGGTGCCCCTGCCGTCCAAATACTAGAACATATATACCATTTATACTAACGGACATACACGTGTCATTTCTTATCCATCGACCTGACATTTATTAAATATCGGATTGACGGATACGATTGCACCACATATCCCTATTTAGTCTTCCGTTAGAGTAAAGGGCATATATTCTCTACTTTTTGGACGATAGAGGCACCAATGTCCCAAAAGTATGACGGAGGCTATCTGCATGCCATTTACGATAATTCGAGGGTATATTTATCCCCTTTTCCTAATAAAATACAACATAATATATCGATAATTGAACGGTTTAATATTCGATAATTTTTTTATTTGTGAAGATTCATATATAGTCCAACATCAAAAGTGTACATATCAATTAATTCCAAGTAAAATGAGTAATTATCATTATTCAGTTGTGACTCTAATTAACTTCTCTTTCTTAGAGTGTGTTTGATAGAGAGGAAAATATTTTTATGAAAAAATAAAAAAAAAATTGTTTACTATTTTTAAATTTGATAAGCAACCAGAAAAATATGAGGCTCAATATTGGTAAATCGAGAATTAAAATGAGTGTAGTTCTGATTGATATTATAATTAAAAAAAATTAAAGTTAAACCTAGCTTGGACCCATTTCTCCCTAAAATACTAGCTCATGAAGTGAGACTGCTCGAAATCATATAAAAAGATCAAATCATCACTCATTGAGAGTCTATGCGAGAATTTTATTTACATTTATAATATTTTTAATCAGTTAAAAAAGAATGTCACTTTTCTACCTTAAAAATTCTTTTCTTTTATATATTTTGACCCTTAACAGTATATACTCTTATCGCTATAGAAAAACTCCCGACATGTCTAAAACGTATCATACGTTTAAGAATATTTCTTATAAGCGATAAAAGTTTCTTTGCCTTTTTAATTCTATATCTGGTCAAACAACGTCGTATAAATCGAAACACATAAAATATTTAAAAACTAACCTTTTTCTCCTTGCCAATATTTAGAACAATTAGCTCCACCAACCCTTTTGTATTCATCAAAAATCCAAGTGCTAAAGCTTCTCTCATTGGCATTGAACACAACATTATTCCCACAATAAATGTTCCCAAAACTTTGCCTACACAAGCTGTGGACACAACAAGAACCACAAGTCCCCAAGCCCCAACACTATGAATTTGTGAAATATTTGTCTTAATACCACTTGATGCAAAATAAAGTGGCAACAATAATCCAGACACAAAATCTTCAATTCTCAAAATCAATTTTTCTGAAAAATCCCCATTTTTTGGAATAATTAATCCAAATATAAATCCTCCAAATATTGCATGTATACCAATAAAATCAGTCATAAAACCAAATAACATAACTCCAACTAGGGTTAAACATATGTAAGTTTCTTCAACAATATTGTTGTTCCCATTTGATGATTTTTTTGCCACCAAAATCATAATTGGCCTAATAATTAGGAACATAAAAACCACAAATCCAATTCCACTTAGAAAAACCCATAGTGAAATTAAAGGACTATGATGAACTCCTCCTCCTGCTGCTAGAGCAATTGCAAGAGCAAGTAAAATCCATGCAGCAACATCATTGAATGCTGCTGCTGCCATAGCCATTTCACCAATTTGTGTACTCAGTAACCTGTCGAGACATAATATAATTAAAAGTCCTGACATGAACGAACAATGGTCGTACATAATTCAATATGACATCACACAGACAGTAACGTATGCATGATTTTTTTTTGTAAGCATGTAACAATAATAATATCATATGAATAAATAGTAATAATTAAAACTATATCCTTCGCGAGTTTTTGAAATTAGGGTTTCCAATTTTGCCCTCCAAACCTAATTAATCATGTAGGAGTAGTTTCGAGCATATATGATACATAATTTTCACTAAGAGAAGTCTGAATATAAAGAAATAAACCACACATGAATTCAAAAAAGGTAATATATATTCGTACATAAATAAATAAAAAAAGTTGTCTATCAATCGATCTATGCAGTATAATTTTCTAGTAAAGGGGTGATGGCTCCACCACAACATCTATGTGACATCTTTTTTGGACATATATAGATCTAGGTTAAACCCTAAACCACCTTTATATAGAGAGAGTGTGTGATTTCAGATGAGATGATCGTATAATTGAACAAACCTTAATTCCGCGAGGATTCGAGCAAGAACAGGAAAGGCAGTGATTGAAAGTGAAACACCAATGAACAAGAAAAATTCTCCATATCCAACACTATCAATCCCTTTGATTATTTTTCTTAGAACAAAAGCAACTCCAATGCTTAAGAAAAAGGGCAATGAAATCCCAGCAAATGCTATTCCAATAGCTTTTTTTCCACTTTTATGTATGGTGTTTAAGTCCAATTCAAGACCAACAAGAAATAAGAAAAATAATAGGCCTATGTTTGATACACATTCAAGAATTGGAGTACTCCATGATGGAAAAATCCAATTTGTGAATGTTTTGTTCCTCCCAAATGCTGATGGCCCAAGCATAATCCCTACCTGAAAAATACAAAAAAAAAATGATTTAAAAAAAAAAATATGATCCAACATAAAATATTACGTCATATAGACCAATATATAATAGGGAAAAAGGACAAATATACCCCCAGCTATACTTTTGGGACATTGGTGCCCTTGCCGTCCAAAAACTAGAGCATATATGTCCTTTATTCTAACGGAAGACTAAATAGGGACACGTGACGCAATCTTATCCGTCGATCCGATATTTAATAAATGTCGGTTCGGTGGATAAGATTGTGACACGCGTGTATGTCCGTTAGTATATAAAGGATATATATGCTCTAGTCTTTGGACGGCAGGGGCACCAATGTTCCAAAAGTATGACGGAGGGTATCTGCATACCATTTACGATAGTTCGGGGTTATATTTGTTCTTTTTCCCTATATAATAAGTATTATACAACATTATACCTGGAGAAATTAAAGCATTCTATATCATGTATCAACCTTATATAAATGTGTATAATAGTGTACGAAAGGTGTTTTATACACAAATATGAGCTATAAAGGGATATATTTTGCTTTCAAAAAGTTTGATTTATATGAGGGTCTATTTATGATAGAATTATTTTTTTGAGTTTAGAGCTTTATAAGTGTGAAATAATATGAACAATAAAATCGAAAATGTTAAAGAAAATGGACTTAGTAATCCAAGACATTATAAACTACTTACACAACCAACCAATTAGGGACAAATATATGTAACCTTCTCTAACACCTTATGAACGTGTAACTAAACGTGGATTCAGAATTTAAACTTGACATGTTTAGCATTTTATCCATGCTCCATACATGCAACCATATGATGAGGGATGATTGTGAAAATGTTCGATTACACAAAAAATGATGAGAACCTTACTATAGTACGTAACATTCTTTAAAATAAAACGAAAGAATATATACTGACAGTGCATAAAACTTACGAGAATCTCCGCGACGACTTTAGGTTGGCGGAGGGGCTTGAGAAGGAAAGCAAGTAATCGACTAAGGAACACAACTAACGTTGTCTGAATAATTAATAATGGAAAAGCATAGTGTAAAGTATTTTCTCCTTGCCATACTCCATCTGATGATGTTTTTATGGAATTGGTTACATTAAAACCCATAATTAATTATGAGAATTATATTAATTCTTCAAAAATAACCTTATTTTGAACTATATAACACACAATGTGTATCTTCCTAAGTTCAAGTTTTTGGTTATATTGAAACTAAGCCATAGAGAGGGGTATTTATAGTGGAGAGAAAGACCCAGGGTTCATGGATTCAATATTTTTGACGTGAGGTATAAATTTATGTGTAATAATTTATTAAAATTGTAACAAGATTTAAATTCATAATTTTAAAAATATAATAGATTCAATATTCTTTTAATTTTGTTTTTGTTTTTATTTGGTGTCTGGTACCCGCATTCTAGCCTAACTAATTTGGATTCGCACTATGTAGGGCCTCATTCGGAGGCAGAGGCGGCTCTGCCTTATAAAAATTAAGGCATATGCCTTAGGCCCCCAATTTTGGAAGGCCTCAAATTTTTATCAAGAATAAATTATGTGTTATTTTTTTATTAAAAAAAATAATTATTTATAATAAAAAGTATATAATGTATATTTTTTATTACATTTCTTTGCTAACATTCACATTATTTATTTTTTAAAACTCATTTTTGCTTAAAGTTTATCAACTTATTACTTATAGAATTGTGTTAACAATTCATATAATGATTGCTTTAATAAAATATATTTTTCAATGTTAAATTGATAAAATCTTACCTAAAACTAATAATTATAAATAAAAAGAAGTACTCGAAAAAATCATCTATAAAAAAATTAAGTAATAATTTGCATCTAAATAGTTAGAAAAATAAATTTTAAAATAAATATGTATGAAATTTGTTAAGCGTCAATTGAAATTTCGCTTTAGGCCCCCAATTACGTTGAGCCGCCCCTGTTCGGAGGGAAGTGCTCCCTACCAAGAATTTATCCATCCTCAAAATTCGAACTCGAAACCTCTAATTAAGAGACGAGCAACCTAATAAGTTCAATATTAAAAAATTAAAAATTAAATTCATAGAATTTAAATCTTGAATCGCGTATCTGTGTGTATCCTCCAAATTAATCTCCTCGACCATAGTAGAAGAATCTAATTATTATTTTCATTGGATGGGTTTTTTGTGCAATGCAATATACTGAAATTTATATTTAGTGGTATATCATTATCACATTAGTTTGTATTATATTATAAATTATAATTTAAGGATTAAAATGACCAGTTATTAATGTAATTAATTATCGGATCATTGTAAAACATTTTTTAGTTGCAGCTTTAAATTCATCATAAGCTAAATTAGTATTCAAATAACCAACATGTAACAATGAGAAAATTATAGAAATGCTATATAAGTATATAAAAAATATTTTTTTCTAAAATTTTCATTATTTTCAAATTCATTAAATATTGGGTAAAAAGAGGAAAAAAATGTTTTCGGAAACTCAAAGGTAATGTCACTTCTTTTAGTTAAAAATTAATATTAAAATGAGATACATAATTATTTATTTTACTGTACTACAATAGTATTTTTATGCAATTGTGAAGTAATGGACATATTTAGTGGTATTTAATTGTTACACGTGTTGTACCTAGTTAATTACTACTGTCTTTTCAAATTTATGTGGTGTTATTCAAAATTTGAGAGTGAAATAATTTAGTTTTAATCGCGAATTCGAGCATAAAATTATACATTAGAAAATTATTTTAAAAATATTATGAATCAAAAAAGTATTAAACATATACAAGACAAACTAACGTATCGATTTTCTGACAAACAAAGGGCATAAGCATAATAAAAATTTAACCATATAGAGAGAAAAAAAATCAAGGCCATGGAGTTTTTTTTCTTAAGTAGTTACTTTTGAAATATTATAACCTTTTTATGTCTTTTTTAGTGTATAAAAATAGGCGGAATCACCTGGAAGATTCTTTTACTTGGCTCAGATTGTCAACTGGACCCTTCTACTCACGATATTGCCAACTGAACACTTAAACTCAATGAAACACAATCTTTTGAACCCTTTTGACTTCACGTGCACTTCAAACACACAATGAAAATGACATGTCATGATCCACATCGGATTCTTAGTGACACGTCACTTATTTTTACTTTATTTTAAGAAATTTAATTTTTTTTCTTTTCACTTATTTTTTACTTATTGAAAATTTTCATTTATTTTTTCTTTTTCTCTCCGTTTCTTCCTCACACTAACTTTATCATTAACCATCTCCCTCCATTTTTTTAACCAAAGACACCATTGTCATCTTACATCCTTATTCCTTACTAGTTATTACTACCTTAAATAACTAAAAAATATCATTGTTCTCCAAGTTTTCATCGTTCATAATTTTTCGCCATATTTTTTTTTACCAAGGTAAGATCCACCACTTGAACCATTGTGAATCTATTCCCTCCGTTAATGCTAATGAACCACACTAAAATACCTTAATATGTTCTAATATATATACATGTTCCACTTAATTTTACAAAGACATACCATAAATCATTCTTCACTCTCCAAAATAATCAGATGTCTATCACCTAGCCGCCTGTAAATTACCCCTCCCCATTCTCCTAAGTCCCAATAGCTTCTCTTCATATATTTTTATCTCACAAAAACTGAAGCAACTACTTTTGGAAAAGGATTTCTGAAATACTTTTTGCAAACATATTAAAGATTTTAAAAATGGGGAAAGGGAGCAAGAAAGAAAAATGGGGACTAGGTGGGGGTGGCGCTCTTTCAACGCGTGAGATCACACGTTCGTTCCACCTCGACTATTAAGTTGCCACATAGAATTGGTCAACGCTTAGAGGGATTTAAAATATAGTGTTTCATTGAGTTTAAGTGTTCAATTGCAAAGTCATGAGTAGAAGGATCTAGTTGACAATCCGAGCCAAGTATAAGGATCTCCCAGGTCATTCCGCCTATAAAAACATAATCTAATTAGAGAAAAGTGAAATTTTGTTTAGATAAAAAAGTAATTAGCAAAGATTAAATGTGAAGAATCGATTATTTTATTTTAGAATCAACTTCAACTAACGGTTAAGACAGGGTATAGATATTATTTATGTATTTATTTATTTATCTATTTATTTATTTATTTCTAATAGAAATTTGATACAACAGAAAAGAATGATGAAATATTTGAACTAATTTGATCCACTATGTTAGTGGAAGGTCGTAAGCAAGAATTAATGATTGAACAAAAGTCAAATTTAAAAATAACAACTAAAAATGAAACACTGTTTTAAAACAATTATTTATTTATTTGAGGACCAAATTGGATTATACATCTTTCTAGGGTTGTTCATGGTTATGGTTAAAAAAATAAATTGGATCGCAATTCGAACTAAATTAATTAAAAACTAATATTGGTTTGATTTGGTTAGGTTTGAAATTACATTTTGAAACACCGATACTATTTGGTTTGATTTTGGTTTTACTGAAAAAATAAATGCAAAAATAACCAAACCGAACCAATAAATTAGATATATAAATTTTATAATTATTTATATATTATTGATAAACAAAATATACATATTTTGTTAAATTTTAAGAAACTTAAGTCTTTAACTTTAGGGAAAATTGTATATAATAGCAAACTATTAATTCAAATTAAATGCTATAAATATAGTTTGATTTAATTGTATGTCACGCCCCAAACTCAAGGGGCGCAACTGACTCCTAAAGCCAAAACTCAGGCCCGAGCCGACCCTGCTGAACCATTTGCTACTAGCGCATGGCAGTCACATGCAATTAAGAAAACAAACAAGTATATCTCGGCTTAAAACTAAGCCCTCGGCCGGCAAGGCCCCTGTCAACAGATCTACAAAAGAGCCAGCTACTCCCAAGAGTTTATATAAAGAAACATCCAACTAGCACAGAAATCCTGATTGGGCCGTCGAGGCCACCATGATATCTATACCAAAACTAAAAACAAGAAAATATCAGTACAATACATCAAACAGCTCAAAAGCTTCAGCAAACCAACAACATAGGCCAGCATGGCCATAACGTAGCTATAAACCCCACACACTAGTCTGCAAGCCTCTAAGAGTAGTAAAGATTGGTGGGACAGGGCCC
>JAJOOH010023116.1:0-20719 GCA_029582605.1 Solanum gracilifrons
AACGAGCTTTACCAAGACCAGTAGTTGATTACGGTCAATCTATAGCTGAGTTAGAGAAAGGATTTACGGGACTATACAACTATTAGTATTACATTTGAAGCTTAGTTGAAACAGAACCCTTCCTAGAAGGTGGCTGCGTAAACTATGCACTCTACTAATAGTTGTAATTGTAATTTGTAATACAAATTTAAATAAATTGGAATATTGGATTGATATTTTTTAATTTGTGACTTTGTGTCATTGTTTTATCCTTATTTTTATTTAATTTTTTAAAATTACAAACTTAAGTTATTTAAATTACAAGTAATAAATATAACTTATAAGTTATAACATATTAATAAGTAATAACTTATAAACTTCAAAAGACTGAAATCTTGAAAACTTAAGCTCAAAAACATTTTTAAATTTTTTTTTTTTTATTAAACTTAACTTGCATACTTCAAAAGATTCAAATATTTAAAACTAAGCTCAAAAACATTTTTTTTTAAAAAAAAACTTTATTAAACTTAACTTGCAAACTTAATAAGTAAAAATTAAAAAAAATATTTTAAAAAAAAACTTAAGTAAAACTACATTATAAATTTCAAAACTATTAATTTAAACTTAGAAAAATAAAAAAACATTAATATTTTTGTATTTCAAAAAATTAAAATAACTAAATTTTTTTTTATCATTTTTTGAAATGTCGTTCCGTTTATCCCATCCCGTTCCATTTCGGTTCGTTCCGGTTCCATCCCGGTATATAGTGGGACGGGACGGAACCGTGTATCTGTACTGGTAATTCCGGTCCGATTCATCCCGGTACCGGTCAACCCATCCCGGTCCGGTCCGGTGATTCCATTCCGGTCCGGTGCCCAGTCTTACACAAGGATGTACAATGGTTTTCTTTATGGTAGAGCCACTTATTAACCAACAAGAACTCCCATTAAGGAAAATTTTATAGTTCAGCTGAAATAATAACACTTCAAGAGCTTCTGTAAACCAAATCCCCAACAAGCTTTTATGTCTGGGAAAAGATTACAAACTCTTGAAACTTTTTAGAAGGTTTCAAACAAATTAACATATATATACAGAAATTGAGTTATATTGAAATAATAACAACACAATTAGAACTACAATTTTCTTTTAAAACAATAATTTTTGTACATTTTTCGACATCAATATGAACATGCAGTTACTTAACAACATCTACAGATCTAGAATTTCAAAAAAAAAACTTCAATAAACCCAGAGAAAGAGATAGCTCAAAAACAATAGTGATGATTTAGAATCGACAAAATATGAAAAATAAATAGAGAGTTAACATGAGTGGCACCTTAAAAGCCTTTGAACAACTTCAAAACTTTGAAAACATCAAAATCTTGCAGTGATTATCAAACTTCGAACCTTTCTTCTTAAAACCTTCCAGCAACTTATGATTTCTGTAGATTTTTGAGAACCTTTTGCCTTAAAAATTCAAAACAGTTCAATCTGCTACAGATTTTTGAATGGGTTAAAGAAATAGAAGTAAGATTAGGGGGAAAAAATACCATCTAAAAGAAATTTGAGCACTTACCTAAATAGAGTTCACATTTTGTGAAATGAGAAGCAATTTAACAGATTTGAGAGTGACAATTTGATGAATCCTTAAGAAAAGTTGAGCTAATGGAGAGAAATGAAGCGGAAATTTGAGAAGAGGATTGTTTGGAGAGAAAAGTTGTGTGTAATTTTTTATCAGATATTTTCATTTGTTTTCTTTTAACTTTTTATGTTAAATTAATATATTGACTTATTAGGAGTGGTCATGTTGCCACAAAATTCATTTAGATGTGACAAACTAGATTTTGCCACTGAAGAATATGGAGCCAAAATTTTGGTATTAGCGGGAACAAATAATTGAGAATTAGCCACGACTATTAGCGGCAAGTTAACATAACTTGCCAGTAAATGTTTATCTACTGCGATGCCTTCCTATGTCGCCATTGGATATATAACTTTTGTAGCAACAAATAGGTTCGCCGCTAAATATTGCCACAACAAATCTTGTTTCTTGTAGTGTATGCATGTATGACTCCCGAGGCAAGCTGTGATTACCCATTAGCCTTTATGTTGATCATGGAGGCGATTACCTATGATCCTTATGTGATGATGTGGAGGTGAATACCTATATTACACATTAAAATGGATATGGAGGCGAATGCCTATATCACATTAAAATGAACATGGAGGCAAATACTTATGATTTATTAGTATGTATGACTAGAGGTGATTACCCTTGTCTTTATGATTCCATGATATGTGTGGCTTAAGGTGAGTACCCTTGTCCTTCATGATGAACTAAACATGTATGTCTTGAGGTGATTCCCCCCTTGCATTTATGAACATGAGCATGACTAGTTTGGATTATAGCTTGGTAGGCCCCTCCAATACATGCATGACTAGTGGTGATTCCGCTTGTCTTTATGTTCTTAAGAGATGATAAACATGAATGATGAACCTAAAGTGTCTAGCTTAGTATGGGCAGGATTATGGGGTCTTGTTTATGCATGACACAACGTTTCCTTGAGGTGACTCATGAAGTGTTTCTCTTATGTGATTTATGGTTAGATAGGATTGTGCTATAATTGCCTTCCTTGTTATGTTTTGATTTACTACAGGTAAGAGATTTCCTTGGTTATGAAGTAAGCTAAGAATGAGACCAAATGAAATGGAAGTATGAATATGTCGACTTCAAGGTTATGCTTAGTGAGAATGGTATTATGGAATGCCATTCATGAATTGCACAAGTTTAATTTGAGGTTACTTGAGAAGTAGTTCTCTTATGAGATGGGTGACTAAGGAGAGAATAATGCTTATACGATGCTAATTATGGATACTTTGCTTATGATTATGATATTGTCTCTTATGCTTATCGTTTATGTTTAATGAAGTATTTCATACAATTGTGGATTATGTCTTATATTGACTAACCCTCATATTGTACTCTTATGGTGTTATGCTTGCTAACATATTTTGTACATTTTGTACTAACACATACTTTGTCTACATTCTAATCAAATGTAGGGTTCGGAGGTTGAGTTCCACTCTTGAGGATAGGTTTCTAAGGACCAAGGAGTTGAAGATTTGGTGAGTCCTCATAGCTTTGAGGACAAAAGACCATATTTCCTTTTTGTTTTTTATTTTCATGTTTTGAGAATATTGTATGTGCTATGTCCCAAGGGTTTTATTCAAAAGTTGTATTATATGGTTTGAGATGATGTGTAGTAAGACTTAGAATATATGGATAAAGTTTTTAAAATTCCCGTACTTTTCTATTATCTTATGTTATGATATGCTAAGGGATTGTATGAGACCCTTTAGGGGTCAAGTACGCCGTGTTACTTCTAAGGTATACCCTAGGTCGTGACACCTCCTTATCGCATGGCTCCAGCAGAATTGCGAGAGCTTAAAGCTCAAATCTAGGAACTTATTGATAAATGTTTCATTCGTCCAAGTGCTTCGCTGTGGGGTGCTCCTATCTTGTTTGTTATGAAGAAGGATGGTAGTATGCGTATGAGCATAAACTATCGACAAATCAATAGGGTCACCATTCTAAATAATTATTCATTGCCATGGATAGATGATATCTTTGACCAGTTGCAGGGTGCATCCATTTTCTCTAAAATTGACCTAATCTCTAGTTATCCTTAGTTAAACATTAGGCCTAAGGTACTACCCAAAACAACATTCCAGACCCGCTATGGGCAATATGAGTTCTTAGTGATGTCATTTGGGTTGACCGATGCACATGTAGAATTCATGAGTTTGATGAATGGTGTGTTCAAACAATTCCTGGATTCTTTTGTTATCATATTTATTTATGACATTTTGGTTTATTCGAAGAGTTAGAAAGAGCATGCCGACTGTCTTCGTATTATTTTGGGTATCCTTGGAATATAGAAGTTGTATGCAAAATTTTTCAAGTGTGAGTTCTGGTTGACTTGAGTTCTGTGATTGAAGTTAGGAGCTTTGTGGGGCTCACTAGCTACGATCGATGGTTTGTGGAAAAAATTGCTTTTATCGCCACACATTTGATAAGGCTGACCCAAAAGGAGGTGCCTTTCGAGTGGACTAACAAAAGTGAAGAGAGCTTCCAAAAGCTCAAGGCTCTTCTGACCACAACACCTATTCTAACACTATCGGTGGAAGGTAAATATTTCATTTTTTATTGTGATGATTCACATTCTGGCTTGGGTTCTGTGTTGAGACAAGATAAGAATCTAATAGCTTATGCATCACGGTAGCTGAAGGTACATGAGAGAAACTACCCAACACATGACTTGGAGTTGGCAGTAGTAGTGTTCGACCTCAAGATCTGGCAGCACTACCTTTATGGTGTCAAGTGTGAGGTGTGTACTGATCATTGTAGTTTACAACATGTATTCACTTAGAAGGACCTAAACCTGATATAGCAAAGGTGGATGGGGTTACTGAAGGATTATGTTGTTACCAGCCAATATCATCTAGGTAAGGCTAATGTGGTGGCAGACGTATAAAGCCGAGAAATGGTGAGTATGGATAGTCTAGCTTGCTTGAGTGTGTCCAAGCAACCTTTGGCCAAGGAGATTCAAACCTTGGAGTCTAAGTTCATGCAGTTGGGCATCTCAGAGAAAGGTGAGGTGCTAGAAAACATTGAGGTTTGGCCCACATTCATTTATGAGATCAAGGCCAAGCAGTTTGAGGCTGAAAGTTTGAATGAGCTCACTAAGAAGACAGTGTATGGCAAGGCACAAGATGCAGCTTTTGATACGGGTGGTGTGCTCAGTTTGAAGGGAAGAATTTAGGTTACTCGAGTGAATGGTTCATGGTATTCCATTCATCCGAGTGTGAGAAGGATATACCGAGATTTGAAACGACTTTATTGGTGGCCTAGCATGAAGAAAGGCATAGCTGAGTTTGTGGCTATGTTCCATAACTGTCAGCAAGTAAAGTATGAGCACCAAAGTCCTACAGGTTTGCTTCAGCAAATGCCAATTCCTTAATGGAAGTGGGAAATGATCTCTATAGATTTCGTCGTTGGTCTTCCCAAGACCTTGGGGAAGTTGACTCCATTTGGTAGTGGTTGACAGACTGACTAAGTCAGCCCACTTCATTCCAGTAAGAGTAGACTATACTGCTCTGTATTTGACTAAGATTTATGTGAAAGAGATAGTTGACTAAGGTTTATGTATCAGAGCACAGAGTGCAAAAGTCCTAGGGTGTCTATCAAGTCTTTTTTGTAGAGTCCTAATTATCAGTGTGAAATGCGCCACATATATAATTAGGAGGCTGCAATATTTAGGAACTATTTCACTTCTTTCATACTTATTTCGTGCGATAGAGTTCGTCTGTATAAATTTTATTTCTAACTGGTGCTTGCACGTATCTTTCAGATTATGCCTCCACGAAGAGTTGACTGAGGCCTGCTAGAAGGAATGTTGTGGATCAAGGTGATCCTAATGCACCAGAAGTGCCACGCCAAGAAGAGGTCACTAATGCTGAGTTTCGTGAAGCTATTCGGATGTTAAGTCAGGTCGTGACAAACGAAGCTGGACAACAAAGTGAGAATTGATAGGAAGTGTCTGATACTTCTAGGATCCGTGTGTTCTTAAGGATGAATCCTTTAAGCTTCACTTGTTCAAGCATCACTGAGGATCCAGAGAATTTTGTAGAGGAATTGAAGAAAATGTTTGAGGTTATACATGTTGCTGATGTTGAGCGAGTGGAATTAGATTCATACCAACTTAAGGGTGTTGCTAGAATCTGGTTTGACCAATGGAAGAAGGGTAGAGCTAGGGGTGCACCGATTGTGACATGGGTTGTGTTCTAAAGTGCCTTCATGGGTCATTTCTCTCCCTGTGAGCTGAGAGAGGCAAAGGTAAAAGAATTCCTCACACTTATGCAGGAATCTATGAGTGTGCATGAGTATAGCCTTAAGTTCACCCAACTTTCCCATTATTCCCCGGATATGGTTTCTAACATGAAGAACAAAATGAGTCTGTTTGTTGTTGGGTTGCCTCGTCTGTCAACTAAAGAGGGAAAGACAACTATGCTAATAGGGGAGATTGGACATAGTAAGGCTGATGATCCACGTGCAACAGGTTGAGGAGGTTAAGTTGAGAGATAGAGAAGAATTTCGAAAAAACAAGGCTAAGATAGGAATGAGTCTGGACAGCAGAAGCGTAATGTCAACCGGTCTTCTTTCCAACATAAGCAAAAGGACTTGCTACATCATCAGCTACTACACCTGCACCAAGGAACTGAGGTGAGTTTAATAATCAGAATTCACAGAATTTTAGAGTTAGATCTGCACAGTCTCAGGGTAGTGTGGCATAATGAGGTAATGGGACTTCTGCATGTGTTAAGTGTGGTAGGACCCACTCACGGTTGTCATGATGGCTCCACTGGTTACTTCAAGTGTGGCAAAGAGGATCACTTCATGAAAGAGTTCCCTTAGAACAGACAAGGCGCTGGAAATAGGGGCAATAGAGTCCAATCTTCTTCATTTTCTACACCAGACAAGGCTTCACCTAGAGGGGCTACATCAGGGATCGCCATAGGGGAAAACTGTCTATATGCTATCACCATTCGCCAAGAGCAAGAGAATTCTCCAAATATTGTCACGGGAATGATCAAAGTCCTTAATATTGATGTTTATTCTTTGCTAGATCCAAGAGCAACTCTATTTTGTGTCTCCTAATATTGCTATGAATTTTGATATTGTTCTTGAACAACTTCTTGATCCCTTCAGTGTTTCTAGATCTTGTTGTGAGTCTATTCTAGCTGAGAGAGTCTATCCTGATTATGTCATTTCCATCAATCACAAGGGCACCATGGTTGACTTGGTCAAGTTAGACATGGTAGATTTTAATGTCATTCTAGGTATGGACTAGGTTGATGCATGTTATGCCTCAGTTAGTGAGTTTCCAGAAGTCTTTGTAGATGATCTTACCAGAGTACCTTATAAGAGAGAAATAGACTTCGATATAAATATTATTCTCGATACTCATCCAATCTTTCTTCCGTCATATATAATGGCGCCAATAGAGTTAAAAGAAAAGTTGAAAGATCTCCTAGAGAAAGGTTTTATTCGACCAAGTGTCTCACCTTGGGGGGCTCCGATCTTATTTGCGAGAAAGAAAGATGGTTCTCTTAGGATGTGCATAGATTACCATTAGTTGAACAAGGTTAATATCAAGAATAAATACCCCTTTCCGAGAATTGATGATCTTTTTAATCAACTTAAGGGTGCCACTTGTTTTTCTAAGATAGACCTCAGATTAGGCTATCATCAGTTTAGAGTAAGAGAAAGTGATATCCCTAAGACAACTTTCAGGAGCCGCTATGGTCATTATGAGTTCCTAGTTTTGTCCTTTTCTTTGACCAATGCTCTTACATCATTAATGGACCTTATTAATAGAGTATTCAATCATTATTTAGATATGTTTGTTATCATATTTATTGATGACATTCTAATCTATTCGAGGAATGAGGAAAATCGTGATAGTCATCTCAGAATAGGCCTTCAAACTCTCAAATATAAGGAGTTATATGCTAAGTTTTCTAAGTGTGAATTTTGGCTTAAGAATGTGGCATTCGTAGGGCATATTGTTTTTTGTGATGGAATTTGAGTTGACACTCAAAAGATAGAGACAGTGCAGAATTGTCTTAGACTCACATCTCCAACTAACATTTGGAGGTTCTTCGGATTGGCTGGCTATTATAGATGGTTCGTCGAGGGATTCTCATCTATTTCATCTCCTTTGGCCAAGTTGACTCAAATAAAAATTAAGTTTCAATGGTCTGAAGCTTGTGAGAAAAGCTTTCAGGAATTGAAAAAGGGGTTGACTACTGCCCTAGTATTGACCTTACCAGAAGGTACACAAGGATTTGTGGTATATTGTGATACGTCCTGAGTTAGATTGAGTTGCGTATTGATGCAAAATGGCAAAGTTATAGCTTATGCGTTCAGACAACTTAAGGTTCATGAGATGAATTATTCAAGCGATGATCTAGAATTTGTTGTCGTAGTATTTGCTTTAAAAAATGGCGTCACTATCTTTATGGTGTTCATGCGGATGTGTTCACTAATCACAAGACTCTTCAATATGTGTTTAGTCAGAAAGAGCTTAATCTCAGACAGAGGAGGTGGTTGGAATTACTCAAGGATTATGACATGAGTATTCTCTACCACCCAGGTATGGCTAATGTTGTTGCTGATGCCTTGAGCAGATTGTCTATGGGTAGTACCACCCATGTTGAGGAAGACAAGAAAGAGTTAGCAAAAAATGTACATAGACTTGCACGATTAGGAGTTCAAAAAAGGTATTCCGACGAAGGAGGAGTAGTGGTGATGAATGAGGCTAAATCAATATTAGTTTCACGCCCCGAGCTACCCCCGAGACGCAAACACGGGACCTAGGATCACAAGTGAACCCAAGCTAACCCTGCTGGCATAATCATGAGCATACTAAAGATAAACTGAGAAATAAAATTATTGCGGAAGCTAATAATAAGTAAATCTGAAATGATGGGGAATACCCATATACTAAAACTGAATAACAAATCTGAGAGTCAAATACAAAAGAAACATCAAACTAAAATACTAAGATGAATCTAACTATGTTTGAAAATAGCCTCTAACTGACTAGAAATGCTAGGACATGCCCTAGCTAAGTCTAGCAAAACTGAAACTAGAAGACTGAAATAATGAAAAGATAGCATGACTGTTGTCTTCGAAGAATGAGGACTCATAACTAACGCTGTTCAACTGGAGATCGGGAACCGATCTAAGTGTGATCTAGATGCTCAGAACCAGAATCTACCTCACGAAAAGATGTAGCACAGAGTATGTGTCAGTATTTGAAAGGTACTGAGCATGCAGGATAAAGTAAAGCTGAAATATATATATAACTGAACAAGCAATAAAACAAGAACATAATCTGAACATGATATAGATACTGAATACTGATCTAACTGAATGCAATGACCAATTTATAACATGCTGAGATTGAAATACTGAATATTCTGGTAAATGGTCAATGCAACAGAATCTGGCTAAACTGTGGGAGCTACTAATAACCGATGATAAAACAACATGAGCTAAATATGGAGTCCGATGTATACACCCCATCGATAGGATCCAATATACCCAGCGAAAGGTATAGAGGCATGCTGGCATGATCACTAAAATGATGCCCACAGAAGAAACTTACAACCTACGTGGCTCGTAGTTCTGGGACTAGATGGGTGGCTGAGCCTAGTCCAACTTGGTATTATGCTACTCCCAATGGATTAAGTGATTAACACATTCTGACTGAATTACTGTGATATACTGGATAGCTCAAAATGACATGTAAACTGAGAATGCGCATAAATAACTAATAATGACACCTTTAAGACTAAGGCATTTATATCTGAAATAGTTGAAATGTCTAGCCTAGCATGTGTAATTTAAGAACTAAAGAACTACATAGATAGGGTTCTCAAATTCTGCAATAGACTAAATATTAGCATACTAATATGATTTGGATCATTTTAACAGTTAAGAATCCAATAATTCTAACATTCAAGAAACCCTAGGTCTAGTCATAATAAGGGAATCAAGAAACTAACTGAAAACTAGGGACCTAATGGATGAAAGGAACCCACTAGTGAAATCCCACATATGTGGTGAAGAATTCCACGGAGAAATCATTCGATTTCAGGGCTAGAAATGATGGAATCTTGTTGCGTTCTTGAACTAGGGTTCTTTACCTCTTTTCTGCTCTCAAATTCTAATTTTCTAAGTTTTGATTAATGTTTTTCACTAAGGTAGGTTCTAGTTATGTTTCTAGGCTTAAACTGACTAAAACCTCATAATTTAGGGTCTAAACAACATAGTTTAGGGGTCCAACGCATAGGGAAAAGACCAAAATGACCTTGATTGAAAAGCTATCGGGACCAACTGATGGACCTGGTCGTCGGACCGCGGTCCACCCTACGGTCCATCCTGGTCAGCCGTCGTTCGACTCAAATGATGGGTTCTGCGGATCACGTTTCATGGACCTGGTCCATGGACCGTGGTTCAACCTACTGTCTGTAGATCCTAGCCGTGGGTCAGGTTTATTTTTCTGTGGACCAAGTTCCACGGACCTAGTCCACGGGCTGTGGTCCCACCTACCGTCAAGGTTTTCTAGGGTTTTTTTTCTATGGACCACATTCCATGGATCGTGGTCCAACATGCGATCCGTAGGTGGCACCTGCACTTCTGGAAATCTTCATTCTGGTCTATCTAGGATATGGGGTGTTACACTATCTCTGCCTTGGGAACATTCGTCCTCAAATGAAGACTAAACTAGCTGGAATGGACGGAAAGAGCTGCAACCCTACCACTAAACAGTGAAAACTATTTTCGGACTGAACCGAGTACCACAACATGCAAAATACACTGAAAATGCAAGTACAAACTAAAGTAACATGGTACTAAGACTGAATCTACGCATGAATGACTGAAAAACTGAAGAGGAACTATTACCTCAAGCTGGAGTTGAATCGTAATGAAAGAGGTGAGGGTAGTTGGACTTCATGGCTGCTTCTGCTTCCCAAGTAGCTCCCTCTACGAACTAACTCCTCCACAAAACCTTGACTGAAGCGACTTCTTTGTTTCTCAACCTTCTAACCTGACGATCAAGAATCTCAACTGGTACATCCTCATAAGAAAGACTATCTTTTACAACCACACTATCTAATGGCATCACAGATGCTTGATCACTTACACACTTCTTAAATAGTGAGATGTGAAAGACTGGATGCAGTGCTGCTAATTCTACTGGAAACTCTAACTCATCAGCCACTTTACCAATCCTTTTCAAAATCTTGTAAGGGCCTACATATCTGGGACTAAGCTCCCCTTTCTTGCCAAATCTCATCACCCCCTTCATAGGTGACACTTTCGGGAAAACCCGATCATCAACTTGGAACTCTAGTTCCCTTCTCCTTACATCTGCATAAGATTTCTGTCAACTCTTGGCTGTCTTAACTCTCTCTCAAATGAGTTGCACTTTCTCCATAGAATCATGAACTGAATCTGGCTTTATCAAGCTTCACCTATTTTAAACCAACCCACTGGAGATCTACATCTACGCCCATATAATGACTCATAAGGGGACATCTAAATGCTGGAATTGTAGCAATTGTTGTAGGTGAACTCAATAAGAGGAAGGTGATCATCGAAACTACCCTTGATATCGACCACAAAAGCTCTCAACATGTCCTCTAATGTTTGAATGGTACGCTCTGCCTGACCATCTGCGTGTGGATGAAATGTTGTGCTAAGATTAACCTTTGTACCAAGACCTTTCTGAAATCACTTATAGAAATGAGAGGTAAACTGAGGACCTCTATCTGAGATGATAGACAAAGGAACCCCATGCAACCTCACAATCTCATTAATATAAAGCTTGGCATAGTCCTCCGCCGACTCTATAGTCTTGACCGCCAAAAAGCGAGAAGACTTAGTAACTTTGTCAACTATCACCCAAATTGAGTCATGCTATCTGCTAGTACGAGGTAGACCTATGATGAAGTCCATGTTGATCACTTCCCACTTACAAGTAGGAATGTCAATATCTTGATTCATACCTCCTTGTTTCTGATGTTCTACCGTAACATGTTGACAGTTAGAACACTTAGCCACAAAATTTGTTATGTCCCTCTTCATGTCGTTCCACCGAAAGAATTCCCGTAGTTCACGCTACATCTTAGTCACACCTGGATTAATGAAATACCTAGAGTTATGAGCTTATGTAAGAATCTTCTGCCTCAACTCACCCACATTAGGAACACATAAGCGACCCTAGTCACGGAGTACACCATTTCCCCTTTGGGAGAAAACCTAAACTTTCTGCTGATGGACTGTACTTGCCAAATGAAGTAATATAGGATCATTATCTTGTTTTTCCTTAACCGCCGCTACCAATAAAGATTCTGATCTATTTTGAAATAGCACACCACCATCTGAAATGTCTGTAAGGCCAACTCCTAAGCGAGAAAGCTGGTGAACATTTTTTGCTAACTCTTTCCTTTCTTCCTCAAAATGTGCTACACTACCCATAAACAACCTGCTTAGAGAATCAGCCACTGCATTGGCCTTACAAAGATGGTACAGCACATTCATGTCATAGTCTTTGAGGAATTCAAGCCATCCCCTCTGACGAAGATTCAACTCCTTCTGGGTGAACACATACTGGAGGCTCTTATGATCTGTGAATAAATTAACATGAACACCATACAAGTAGTTTCTCCAAATCTTTAGGGAAAAATACTACGACTGCAAGCTCGAGGTCATGAGCCAAGTATTTCATCTCATGGACCTTAAGTTTTTTAGAAGCATAAGCTATGACCTTACCTCGCTTCATCAACACACAACCTACGCCGACCCTGGATGCATCACAATAAATAACATATCCGTTTGAACCATCTAGTTGGGTCAAAACCGAAGTTGTAGTCAACCTAATCTTCAGTTCTGAGAAGCTTTTCTTACACTCATCTGACCACTGAAATTTGACCTTCTTCTGAGTTACCTTAGTGAATGGGGAAGTTACGGATGAAAATCCTTCAACAAATCTCCTGTAATGACCGGCCAAACCCAATAAACCTCTTATATTAATTGGGGATGTGGGTCTGAGCCAGTGGTGTACTGCCTCAATTTAGTGAGAATCCACTTGGATCCCTTCGTTGGATACCACTTAACCAAGGAAAATGACAAACTGTAACCAGAATTCACATTTGCTGAACTTAGCGAATAACTGGCGGTCTTTGAGAGTTTACCGAACAACTTTTAAATGATTCGCATATTGATCCTTACTTCGATAATAAATGAGGATATCATTAATAATGACGATAACGAACAAGTCCAAATATTGTTTGAACACCCTGTTAATTAAGTCCATCAAACCTAACTAAGAATTTGTTAGTCCAATATACATAACTACAAATTCATAATGACCATACCGAATCCTGAAGGTTGTCTTTGGAATGTCACTATATCTAACTTGGAGTTGATGATAGCCGAATCTGAGGTTTATCTTAGAAAAGTAACTAGCACCCTGAAGTTTGTTGAACAAATCATCAATCTTGGGGATGGGATACTTATTCTTGATTGTGACTTTGTTCAACTGCCGATAGTCAATGCACATTATGAGAGAACTATCTTTCTTTTTCACGAACAACATTGGAGCACCCTATAGAGAGATACTAGGCCTGATGAAGTCCTTATCTAGAAGGTCTTTCAACAGCTCTTTCAATTACTTAAGCTCGGCTGGAACAATTCGCTAAGGAGGAATCGAAATGGGATGCATAGCTGGAAGGAGATCTATATCGAAGTTGATTACCCTTTCAGGAGAAACTCCGGGAAGTTCTTCTGGGAACACTTTTGGAAACTCATTTACTACTGTGACTGACTCAAGAGTTGGTGTTTTGGAGTTTGAATCCTGCACCCGAACAAGATGATAGATATACCCTTTAGAAATCATTTTCCTAGCCATAGGGTGCGAGATAAATCGACCTATAGGCACTGAGCTACTACCATTCTATTGCGTGAACCAGAAATGAGCCACATTCTTGAGTTATTAGTATTATTATCACAATGTGGGTTGTGGATAAGAAACGAGATAAACTAAAGTTAAATTAACAAAAAAATTGAAAATGGTATACCTGTAGTAATATTTTCTTTAGACTTAGGGAGACAGTTCTGACAACCATCATTAATTGGGTAAGAATGGATTACATGAAAAGAGGGGCATCTTATTATATCATATTTTGTGGGTATAAAAGTAAATGAGATTATAACAATCTGGAAAATTTATTTGCTTCTATGCAGCGCTACTTTTATCAATTGTTAGGTTTTAATTATTATTATTATTATTTGTTATTTTTTTGGCAAATGAGGGCTTCTAGTTTTAAAATAATAATGGGGTTATTGGATGTAAATATGGGTTAAGGTTTCTGTAAGGTTACTATTTATGTATACTTCAATTTTGGAACTTTTCTTATAGTTATCAAGTTACAATTCAAGTTTTGAGATATTGACATATCTAATTAAATATTGGGTGTATTACACTATATGAATACTATTAGGGTTAGAGTGTTTGGAGAAGTTATGACTTAACCCTAGACTTTGCTATAGATTGAGTGAGTTTTTGGATCAAGGTTAGACACATAGCAATATGAGTGTTGTTAGTTTTGAAATATTATTGTGATTATTTATTTGAATAGATTGTATTCATTTGGAAGCCCAATGAAAGAGAAGGGTTCAAGTCCCGGAGTGATTGTTGGATTATTTGAGGCAAGTAGATTTGTCAACCCTTGTTAAGTGTATTAAATCGTGTATTTCCCTGTGGTATGTGTTGGGGAGTAATGGGACTTGGTGATGGGCTGACTTGTCAATATTGAATAATTCTTATAATGAAAAAGGGGTGATAAAAGGCAATGTGATTAATTATTGTTGTATGATGTGTTGGAAATGGTTTGAAAGGTTTATTGATTCATTGTTGATGTTGTATCACAATTGTGTTGTTTTGAATTGTGCATAAAAGGCAATGTGATTAAATATTCGTGTGTGATGTGTTGAGAATGGTTTTGAAGGCTTATTATATTTATTTTTGAGGATATATCACGATTGTGTTTTTGTGAATTGTGTATGGTTATGAAAATGGTCATCTTCCCATTATTTGTGTGAACATGTCATTTGCATTGGTTCTGAGACATGGTTGTGATAAGTATTATGTGAATTGATGAGGATGTATCATTTCGAGTGATGTGTCATGCATCACGATGGATACTATGATTCGAGGGATGTGACGCACGTCAAGACAAATTCTATTATTGGAGATGTGTCTCACACCGTAGAGAATTTTAGTATCGAGGGTCGTGTCGCACACTGCGATGGATGTATGGACAGATATGTCTCCCATGGGTCCCAGACTGAGAGACTACCGGTGTATATCATTAGGTCAAACTTGCATCACTATAATTGACATTGTATTTCATTGCATTGCACATCTTTATTATTGGTGAACTTTATCTTGTGTGTTACTGATCTTGTAAGTACCATTCTGTCAAACTTCTGATTAATGAATATTGAGCTTGTTGTTGAGGATATGCAATTGTTAGTGTTATTGTTTAGCTGGGTACTATGTAAATTGTGAACTGTTAGGTTGGGATGGTTTTATGCATGTTGTATTTGTGGAAGTTGAGTTTGGGTGTAAGAAGTACCTATATTATATTCCCTTAGCTTATGTTTAGAAGTTTACTTGTTGAGTACCGTGTGGTTTGGTACTCATTCCTTGCTACTACATTTTTGTAGGTTACTAGCTCAGATCTTCAGGATACTCTCTATTATCTCCTTATTTGAGGCTTCATGTGGAGATTTGGGAGGTAGTTGTTTATCAACTCAACGGACCTTCTTACTCCTATTTATGATCTTGTTCTATTCTAGAAACAATGTCATTTGACACTTGTATCATTCTTTCGATCTAATTTTAATACTTAAGAGGCTTATATATGTGTCAACCAGGATTTGGGGGTTTTATTAAGTTGACTTAGTTATCCGCACTTATGATATTTTGAGATTTCAGTTCCTCTTACATCTGCGTTAGTGATATTTGGATTTTAGGCTGACTTGTCTTAGTGGGATAAGACAAGTGCCATCACGTCCATTTTACGGGTTGTGACAAATGGTATCAAGGCCCCAGGTTTATAGGTCTCACGTACATACAAGCCGAGTCTACATAGAGTGTCGAGGATCGGTACAGAGACGTTTGTACTTATCTTCGAGAGGCTATGGTGACTTTTAGGAAAATCTTCACTTATTGAATCTCTATCATGTATCCTTGGTCCGATCTGATTCCCTATCGCCTCATTCCACTATCTATCTTATATTGATCACTCGTGCGTGATTTTTTGTGCCAGTAGTTTGTGTCGTGTATGTCTTGGAAGTTAGATTTAGTTTAGAAGGTATAGACTTATGGAGAGGATGCGTGGTTAGATTAATAATGTTTAACAATTTGAAATGGTTGAGTAAGGTGATGAATTCATGATGCATTTTTAGGGATATTCAAATGATGAGGTTGAATAATGATTTGAGGGATTTCATTAATGTGTTATATTTTTCAGGTTAGTTTCCCAAAAAGCAGAATAGTACTTATCTGGTATAGACAATATCTTAAGTGGTTTGACAATTGGAAGTGGAATGACTAAATGGGTGGCTAGATAATGAACATTGTCACTATGGAAAATATTGTAAGTAAAGTTGTCATAACATGTATGAGTTTCTTAGCGAATGATGAGAATGATGTTGGTCCAATTGAGGTTGGAATCTCTCCTATGGTTTTATATATTAAGTCTATATCAAATAAAGTCATGATACAACTACAATAATGGTATTGCTTATTACTTGGTTAGATTTATAGAGTTTGTTAGTTTTTCTTTCGACGTGATCTACGAAAGAATGCATATCCCTTAGGACGAAAGATAAAACTAATTCGATAGTGTATTGTCCTTACTTAATGGGCAGAAATGTGTGGGATATTTGGGGTTAATCATTTTAGTGGTGGATCGTTGATACGATATTAATGCGTTAAGTTGAGAAGTGTATCACAAGGGTTCTAAATAAGGACCAATGATTTCATCTGAAGGTCCAAGGAATGTATACTTACCAGAATGAAAAGCTTACGGTTAAGGGAAGTCCTAAAAAGTAGACTTGTGTGAAGGTAATTGAAAATTTTAGTAAAAAATGAATATAAAAGTGGGTTAGTCCTTTGGATTTGATTGGTATAACTGGGTCTAAGGTGTCATATTGATGAAAAGGTTGACTTCGTGGTGATGACAAGAGATAACTGAGCATAATGGTAATAAGAGTTCGTGATGGATTGTGATTGAGATGCAATTATATAATAAGGATTATTGGTTAAACAAATTTTTATATTGTAATAATGTATTGTGAGTATCTAAGGTTGTGGTTTGCTACTAATTGGTGAGTGGCGCGGTCATATGGAAAATTGTAGGATGCGTTGAGACACTACTCGAATAGAAGTGAAAGGAGCTAGAGTCATAAATGGAAGAAAATAGTGGGATGTAGTTAAGCCTTTTGAATGAAGTGGGAGCAAGTATATTAACTCTGATAGCAAATGCTAAAGATGTATCTTCAGAGAGAGTAGAAAAGTTGGATTAAAAAATGTGTGGTTCCATCCATTTTGCTCTGGTTATGGTAATAGTGTCACATGTTCATCAGATTGGTTAAAAAAATTTGGCTAAGATTTGGAAAAAAAATCTGTACATACGTTTGACTAGAGGGTGGTGATAAGTTCTCTTATGGTTTTAAGTTGTTTATCTGGTATGGTTTAAATCCTATTGATGAATACAATAAGATCGATGGAGATGTGATCAAGGATAAGATAAGGTATGCATTTCATAAAATCATCGAGATATGAGCTAATATTGATAGATAAGGGAATTAGGTTACATGACTAGAATAAAAATTCAAGTTCTTCATTGTAAGTTTACATTCGTGATAGCAGATTTAGTCAAGGGAATAATTGATATGGTAAGAAATGATCGAGCACATCGTATATTATGCATTTAGAAGGATATGTCCATGATATGGATAGTAAAATTAGTTACTTTTGATTGTTAAAATACTTGAGGAAGGGTTTCACTTAGAAGTTTTTGTTTAGAGTATAAGATAAAATGTCACGGGTTGATGGTCAATGGATAAGTTTGGTAAGCATGTCAGTGAAAAGAACAAGAGTCAGGTGTAATGAAGAGTTCAAGGTATTTTGAATTTTTGACGTGGGAAGAATTTAAGAAAGGTGAAAGAATAAGACCTCTCGTATATACCCTTGGTTTAGAATTGAAAGTTATGGATTTTTGCCTTTGAATTAAGATATGATGATGAGATGCGAACTAGTTAGGTATAGACTTACTAGGGGTTTATTAACGACTTTTATAAAGATTGAGTTTTAATTTTGGTGACAAACAATGATGTGTGGAATATTCTATGTGGTTATGTCGAGTAGATTGTTCAAATTATGATATGTAACTTATGGATGCTCTATGGTATGTACCTACAATTCTACGTGGTTAATGAGGATTTCGATGGGATTGAAACTACTTTGTTGATGAAACTACACACATTGATATGATGTGTTACATAGATACTTAAATGTAAATAGAGTTTATGTGTGCATAGTATATAGACATATTGGAGTAACTAAGGATTTCTATGAGTTTTAAAATGAATTATGTGACAGTTTTGAATGGTAGTTGAAATATTTTATGTGAAAGTTTGTCTGTAGTTGACTTGGGGTGAAATTTAACAGTTTTATCTTGATGGAAAGGTATTATCAGATTTGAAATTAGTGTTATCCGTAATTTGTGAGACCCATGTCTATCATGGGATGTTTAAATAGAAAGAGATGGAGCAATAGCTAGGAAATTATGTAGGCAAAAATGTGTTTGCTAAGAAGTCTTTGATACTAGTGATGGTTTGAGAGTGGGGTAAATCACCAATGTGGTTATGATGTTTTATAAGTATTAAGAGTCTTGGTTTCAATGGAGTACAATGATAAGTATTTGAAGTTTTATAAATCGAATACATGTACGATTTTAATAAGAACTAAACTGGTTGATTGTGGGTGGCGAATGATCAAGGAAATGGATTCACTTGAATGAAAATGTTTGATATGGGCACTATGAAATGAGTATATTGTGTTATTCGACCTTGGTTCCGTATTTTATTATGTGACCACCTTCTTCATTCTTGACATCATTTAGAGTTTGATTCGCTACCTATACACATGTGTGTTTTCACTTCTATGGGTGGATCCCTAGGGGTGGATCGGGTTTACCGATCCTATGATTGGCCTTTTAGTAAGGAGACATTCATGGGCAGACTTGGTAATTTAAGTTAGGTTAGGCTTGCTATTGTTTGGGATAGTGAAAGTATACTAGTGATTCCACACACACAATTTTCCTTATGAGAACTTATAGAAGAGCTACCATGAATAGTTATAGTTGTATGATAGTTTTAATATTCATCTCATCGTCGGGTCACGTTCCGACTAGGTGTTTTTGAATGTGGGGACCATTGGGTCTAGTTTTACTAAAAAAATTTAACGTTTGCCTGTATTCACAGCTACTGATCTAGCGTCCTGATAGTGTTGTTAGAGGATTCTGTATGATTGGATGTATCACTCGCTAGGTGGTTAATTGATCAATTCGTTCTTTTTGTTAGATAAGTTGGATTCTCCCTTGATGAATACCCAATGTAAAAAGAAAAGATTTTTCATAACTTAAGCTCATGAAAAGGTTATGTTGTGACAAGGAAATCTTGATAAGATCTATAATGGTTTGTGCATTATGAGTATGTGGTAGTTGGTTCCAGTTCACTACTGGTTGTAGACGGTATCTATTCAGAATTTCATCATGGTTATGTGAGAAAATATTCATCATGATGGTTGTGTTATGGTTCAGTGGGTTTCAGTTTAGATTGGGTTCATGGGTTAGTATGTGGCTTGATAATTTCTCCTGATTGGTAGATGTTCAGTTCCAAAGTTCAGTTCTTAGTAGTTGATCTTAAGAAGGATCTCACTGAGAGAGATGAACACCGACTGGTAGGCCATACCTAAGGCTTTTGGCAATGTCGGTTATTCTTCCTTCTTCTTGCTTATGTTCGAGCACAAACATGATTTTTAGTGGTGGATAATGTAATGACCCGGAAAGCCATTTTGGAATTTTCATAAAATTAGCGTTTTATCCCTCTTGATAGTTCCCACGAGTAATATTTTATTAGTCGGTGAAGTTGATTTGAAAATTTTGAACTATTCGATAACTACAATTATTTAATTGACGGGTGATTTTAAATAATTAATTTTAGTAGGTGGCTAATGGGCTAAGTCCCTAATTTATTTAAAACCCTGTACGACTTGACCCATTCATTAGAATAAGTTAAAGAAAGTAGCTATGGATGATAAGAAATATAAGAAGAAACATACTAGTAGAAAGTTAAGAAAAATAAGAAGAAGATTAAACAAATTATAACCAGAATACAAACAACTCAATATCACAAAAACTGATAACGAAAAATTAGATCAATTAATAGATAATATATCTAAAATAGAATATAAATATATTCATTATTTAAAGAGACAATGAATAGCGAGAATAACGAATATAGACAAAAACTTATTGAAATAATTATAGCAAAAAGACAAGAATTGAGACATAGGCAAAATAAACTTAACAGTAATATATTTGCAGGAATTTGTAAAAATCTATAATAGCACAGAGAAAAACTATTTTATATCTACAAATACAAATAGAAAACTTAGAATATAAACTACAACACAATTTATAAATGAATAAAGAAGAATACACAATAGATGAAAAAACATATGAAAACAATGACGGATTAAAAATAAAGATAATATTTTCCAATCTAGGAAGAAGATATAAGAAAATATGTGACAATCTAAGTTTAATGTTAGAAAAAGAAACGGTTAAACTAGAAGATAGTTTAACTGTCATGATAAGAATAACAAAAGAAAATGAAGAAATAGATAGAAAAACGGAAATTGAAAAAATAAAACAAGCAAAAAAGGAAGTACAACAATTAGAAGAAGTAAAAAATACTAAAATAATAGAACTAGAAAAAGAGCTGGCAATATTAAAAGAAATGTATGAA
>JAJOOH010023117.1:0-10940 GCA_029582605.1 Solanum gracilifrons
AAGAAGCTTTTGGGAGGTGTATTCTCAAATGAAGAATCAAGTCTCTTCACAGCTATATTCCCTAATGATGGAAGGTCTACTTGTAAACGCTTCCATGCCCTCCATGCCCGATGCAAAATTGCATCAAACTCCTCTGTTGCGTTTAAGATGTCCCTATACAATGCCTTTGCATCTAACATGGATATAGAAAGCCAACCATCACCATCCCGTCTTTCAACATCTCCAACTCTCCTTTCATTACACATAAAGAGAACACCAATGAAAACACAGAGCAGTACTAGTGCTCCAATAACAGGAAATACAGTGATGAGGATGAGCTTACGTCCCTTCACCATTGAGTGTTTCTTCACCACAGAAGACGCCCTTTCGCGGGGAGGGAGTCCTGTTACATTGCCGCAAAGACCTTTATTACCTTCTAATGAAGCATTCGTAAAAGCTTTGTTATTAGGGATTGGACCTTCTCAGGGGCGGCTCAACATAATTTGAGGCCTAAAGCGAAATTTTAATTAGAGGGCTAAAATTTAAATAAATTTTATCTGTATTTATTTATTTTTCTAAATTTTTAGATGTAAATTATTACTTAATATCTTTTTTATAAATGATCTTTTCAAATATTTTTTTAGTTATTATTTTTAAGCAAGATTTTATCAATTCAACATTGAAAAACATCATTTTATTGAGGGAAAATGCATAAGTACCCCCAGCCTATGCCCCAAATCCCTGAGACACACCTAACCTTTACTAAGGTCCTATTACCCCCGAACTTATTTTTTAATTAATTTTCTACCCCTTTTCGACCTACGTGACACTAATTTTGAAAAAAATTGTCAACACGTGCTGGGCCCACAAGATAGTGCCACGTAGACCGAAAAGAGGTAGAAAAATATATATAAAATAAGTTCAGGGGGGTAATAGGTCCTTAGTAAAGGTTAGGTGTGTCTCAGGGATTTCAGGCATAGGCTGGGGGGTACTTATGCATTTTCCCTTTTATTGAGACAATTATTATATGAATCGATAATATAGTTCTATAAGTGATAAGTTGATAAATTAAATAAAGATAAGAGTTAAAATCATAAAATCTGATTCAAAAAGTTAATAACTTGGTTCCCTACTGTAATATGAAAAGTTACGAAGAAATAAAAGAATATTTGTAATTTACTTTGTTCAACACTTTTCGGCTATTGATTCATATTATTGACAGAATATTACTCTAACTATCAAAGATTTGAAGAAATAGAGTGCAGAAGGAGTTAAAAAGGGTAAATAATATGAGTGTTAGCGAAGAATATAATATTACTCTAACTATCAAAGATTTGAAGAAATAAAGTGCAGAAGGAGTTAAAAAAGGATAAATAATGTGAGTGTTAGCGAAGAATATATATATATATATATATACACTTTTTATTATAAATAATTAATTTTTTTCATGAAAAAATTAAACATGATTTTTTATTTATAGAAATTTGAGGCTCCCAAAAATTGGGGGCCTAAGGCATTGGCCTAAAAATTTATGGGCAAGAGCCGGCACTGGACCTTCCAACTCATTGTATGACAATACGACATCCTGCAAACCAGTTTCCAATTTCTGGTGGTATGCCAACAATGTTATTTCTGGCTACCCGCAGATCAATCAAATCTGTGCATTTCCCCCAGTTGTTGCTAAGTTCACCATAAAAATCATTGTCGCTCAAATCAATGAACAAAAGCTCTGGATGTATGCCAAAAGCTTCAGATAAATTTCCAATGAAACTGTTGTTATTAAAGCGAACCCATTTGAAACTCGAGCATTTGCTTAAGCTGCTGGGTATTGGCCCTGTGAGCTTGTTTCTAGCCACCGTGAAGTTCTCAAGTTTCCCACCTTGGCAAAGCCGCTCTGGCAAATGGCCTGAAAAGTCATTGTAACTCATTGATAAGACAACCAAGTTATCCATATATGCAACTTCTTTTGGAATGGAACCAGAAAGTTTGTTGGCACCGATATATCGTGACTGCATGTTTCTCAAATTGCCAAAGGAAGCCAGGAATTGGACCACTAAGCTGATTATCAGATAAATCCAAATAAGTGAGTTGTTTCAAATTTTCCCAACTCACTAAGAATGGGACCAGAAAGCGTGTTTAAATAAAATTGCACACTTTTGAGCTCGGTTAAGTCACCTATAGTTACTGTAATTGAACCAGAAAGTTTGTTGTCACCGAGATATAGTGACTGCAAGTTTCTCAAATTTCCAAAGGAAGCAGGAATTGAACCACTAAGCTGATTATAGGATAAATGCAGATCATTAAGGTTTTCCAGATTCCCAACAAACTAGGAATGGGACCAGAAAGTTGGTTAGAATAAAGGTACAAAATTTTAAGCTGAGTTAAGTCACCTAAAGTTATTGGAATTGAACCACTAAACTGATTATCGCATAGCTCCAGATCATAAAGATTTTTTAAATTCCCCAATTCACTACGAATGGGACCAGAAAGTTGGTTAGAATAAAGGTGCAAACTTTCGAGCTCAGTTAAGTCACCTAGAGTTATTGGAATTGGACCAGAAAGATTGTTCCTTTGTAAGTCTAAAACCTCAAGTGACTTCTTCATCTTCCCTATTTCAACAGGAATGAAACCATTTAGATGGTTGTCAAAGATGAAGAGGGTCTCAACCTTTGATAGTAACAGAAGATAGAATGAAGAGCTCTAGATTTCCAAAATGGAATTTCATTTCCTTTCAATGTGTATTTCTGTACATCCCAGCTCTGTTATTTATACAAGTATATTCCATGAAAATAAAAATCCTAACCAACTCTGATGCCTCTAACAAAAAATATGTACAGCTAATCCTATTCTAGAATCCTCTAATATTCCTACAGATAAGGATAAAAGGGAAAGCAAATAATATGTATGTACAAGGGTAATGGACATCTGTCAAATATAGATCAAACCATAGCTGATCCAAAAGCTTATTATATGTGACCCGGCCCATAAGTTTCAAGACATTTGAATTAGGTGCCAATTTTATTTAGCGCCTTCGTCTTCTTCATTTCTCCCTCTAATAATAATATTGCTCCAGCGACACCCCCCGCAAGTGGGAGACCGGTGACCGGACGCCCAACTTGGACAAAAAATGACGATGAAGAGGTCCTGCTAAAGCCTTTGTGAATACATCAGCAATTTGGGAGGAGGATGGAACAAAAGACAGAGAAATGAGACCATCAAGAAGTTTTTCACGAACAAAATGACAATCAATCTCAATGTGTTTCGTTCGTTCATGAAAGACAGGATTTTTAGCTATGTGGATGGCTGCCTGACTGTCACAGTGAAGAGAAACTGGAAGAGATGGAAAGACAGAAAAATCGGAAAGAAGCCTGACAAGCCAAGCAATTTCTGCGACAAGTCGTCGCATGGAATGGTATTCTGCCTCCGCCGATGATAAAGAAATAACAGGTTGTTTCTTTGATTTCCATGAGATCGGGCAACCACCAAGTGTAAGAAAAAAACCACTAACAGATCTTCGGCTATCTGAACAAGTCGCCCAATCGGCGTCACAATAGGCGATGAGATGAAAAGACGAATCAGATGAAAGGAAAAGCCCAAGACCAGGATCATTTCGAATATAGCGGAGTGTATGCAAGGCTGCCTCAAAATGGCCAGAGCAGGGTGATTGCATATATTGACTAAGATGTTGAACAGCATAAGCCAAATCGGTTCTTGTATGTGTTAAAAAATTGAGTTTCCCTAGAAGACGTCGATAAACTGTTGGATCCGGCAAAGACTCTCCAGAAATCAAAGACAATTTAATGGAGGGATCCAAAGGGGTTGAGACATGGCGAGATCAGGATACTCAGATAGTAAATCAAGTGCAAACTTGCGTTGCGTCACAAGTAATCCTCCAGGTTCTGTTAAAATCTCCATACCCAAAAAATAATTAGCAATGCCCAAGTCTTTGATTCGAAATTCAGAATCAAGAAACAATTTCAGATCAGTAATATCTTCCATGTTATTTCCTGTCAACAGGATGTCGTCAACATATACAACTAGGATGGTAATCAAGTCGCCAGAAGTTTTAACAAAGAGGGAATAATCATTGAGAGAGCAAATAAAGCCTCGTGTGCCCAAAGCAGAAGAAAGACGAGCATACCATTGACGGGAAGCCTGCTTGAGTCCATAAAGAGATTTGCGAAGGCGACAAACATGAGAGGATGAAGGAGGATCAAGACCAGGAGGAAATTTCATAAAGACTTCTTCACTCAGATCATCGTGAAGAAAAGCGTTGTTAACGTCCAGTTGATATAAAGACCAGTTCTTTTTTACAGCAATGCTAAGAAGGCATCTGATAGTTGTCATTTTGACAACAGGTGAGAACGTTTTGGTATAGTCAATGCCTTCCCGTTGTTTATCCCCTCGTATAACCAAACGTGCCTTCAAGCGTTCTAATGATCCATCTGATTTCAGCTTGACTTTATAAACCCATTTGCACGGCAATGCCAATTTACCAACAGGAAGATGGACGACATCCCAAGTGCGATTAGTCTCAAGTGCCTCAAGTTCTTTAGACATTGCAATTTGCCAACCAGGGTGAAGTGCTGCTTGCCGGTAAGATGTTGGTTCTGTAATTTGACAAATAGAGCTAACTATGTGCTGGTTGTGTGAAGAAAGGGAGGAGAAAGAAAATGAATGAAATGGAAATAAAGGCGGATTAGGAGAAATCACTGAAAATGCAGTGTTACAAACATAATCAGAAAGATAAGATGGTGTAGTGTGTATGCGTGAAGACCTTCTCAGTTCCAGCTGTTGGAGATAACACAACCCTTGGTGATGTAGTTTCTTGGATGGGAAATGAAGTAGAAGAAGATGGAGAAGAAAGGGATGAAGAAGGAGATGACTGACTAGGCTGGAAAGGAGATGAAGGATGAATAAAATCATTTGTAGGAGATGAACTAGGAGGAGATGAAGGTGAACTGGAAAACTCAGTAGTTTGTGAGTAAATAGGACTGGACTCGACATTTTCAGAAGGAGGAATAGATGCTGGAAAGAGTCTTGACATAGGAATAGCATAAGCAAAAGGAAAGATTGTTTCACAAAATTTCACATTTCGAGAGACAAAGACTTTGTTGGTCTGCAAATGCAGAATTTTGTACCCTTTTTGCCCAAAAGGATAGCCTAAGAAAACCCCTGGAAGAGCTCGAGGAGACAATTTATCCCTAGATCTCGCTAGAGTGGACACAAAACAAAGGCAACCAAAGGGCTTAAGATGAGAATAGGCTGGAGATTTGTCATATAAAACCTGATAAGATGACTACCATGTAAAACTTTAGAAGGGAAACGATTAATTAGATAAGTAGCAGTTAGAAGACATTCCCCCCAAAATTTCTTAGGAAGGTGAGATTGGTAGAATAAGGCTCGACATGTTTCCAAAAGATGTTTGTGTTTGCGTTCCACCACCCCATTTTGTTGTGGCGTAGCTACACAAGAAGTTTGGTGAATAATCCCTTTGATAAAAAATATTCAGATTGCATAGTGCCTGTACCCAACTCATAAGCATTATCAGACCGAATGATTTGACTTTAGTGGAGAATTGTCTCTCCACAAAGGCTAGGAAGAATTTCAGAACAGAGAATGCATTAGATTTTGTGGATAAAAGATATGTCCAAGTCCCTCTAGAAAAATCATCCACAATGGAAAGAAAATATTTTTCCCCTTTATACGTAGGTGTCTTATAAGGTCCCCATATGTCAATATGTAGTAGTTCAAAACAGTGCTTTGAGGAAATGTGGCTAGCAGGAAAAGGTAACTTTGTTTGTCTTGCCATCGGACAAATGTCACAAGGAAAATGATTGTGGTCTGTTAAAAATTCTGATAAACCAGTGATATTTCTCATTGCTGGATAACGTAAATGCCCTAATCGATAGTGCCATATCTTACTTGAAGTAAAATTCTTAGAAACAAAACAATTTTTATTGATAGTAGAAACTTCAGGGCAAGAAGTATTGCCAGCTACAGACTCAAAACTTGGACAAAAAGACTTAACAGAATTTAACTTGATAACATTGATAGGACTCATATGATTTCTAGGAGCGGAAGACGAAAATATAGTAGAAACAGGAACATTAGACTTGAAAATCTTTGGTTGAGTTGTGTTATCCTCCAATAGATGCACATAAAGGCCTGCAGATACTTCACCAAAAATCAGGTGACTCTTCATTGAAAGGCCCTGTAGCAGACAACCAGATTTGTTAAAAATGACATCACAATCCAATTGTCTACAAAGCTGACTTACTGACATTAGGTTATGTTTAAAAGAAGGAACATAAAGGACATTGTGTAATTCAATATCAGAAGATAGATTAAGACTACCAAAATAGAAAACTCTCATTCTATAAGAGTTTGGCAGATTAACAAAAACAGGATAGGATAATTTCTTGACATTATATAGAAGGTTTTTTTTCAAAAGTCATATGTTGGGAGGCACCAGAGTCAATAATCCAAGGGTTAGAGGTAGATGAGTTAAAACATGAGGTAAAGACGTGCATAGCAACATTTATACCAGCAAAATTAGCAGTTGCATTGACTTCAAAACCTGGAGCAATTGAGTTTCCAGCTTGCATTGTTTGTAACATTTGAAGTAGTTGGCCACATTGTTCCTTGGTGAATCCCTGAGAAGAAGAACCTGAACCAAAGGAAGATCCTGAAGCATTTCCGTCCTCTGTTGCTACACAATTCGCTGGTCTATATCCAGAGATTCTCCTAGGCTTAGTGAACTTAAAATTTGCAGGAAATCCATGTAATCTAAAACATTTATCCTTCTCATGCCCCGGTTTCTTACAGTAGCTACAGAAATTGCCATTGTTCACATAGTCTCTTCTAGACTCATTACCTGTCTTTTGTGCAGAGGTTCTTGTTGCTGCAATATTAAAAGCAGCAGAGTCAGGAGTTACCTTAAGCACAGAGTGTACCTCTCTTTGCCTCTCCTCATGAAGGATGAGTGAATAAGCCTGTGCAGTGGTTGGCAAAGGTTTCATCATTAAGATGTTGCCTCGGATACTTGAATAGACCTCGTTCAAACCCATTAGAAACTGAATGAGTTGCTGATATTCATTCATTTTGAAGTTGTGCTCCTTAGCACCACAACTGCAATCACAACTACAGTTCATAAAAGTGTTCAGCTCTTTCATTTGGTCCCAAATTCTTTTCAACCTTGTGAAATAGCCAGCAATATCAGAAGTTCCCTGGGAAATGCTACTGAGATCCCTTTGCAACTGGAACATCTTGGTTCCATCAGATTGACCATACCTCTGCTCTAGTTCCTTCCATAGCTCTTCTGCAGTTTGTGAGTAAATCACGCTCTCTGCAATATCCTTACTCAAGGAGTTTAGTGGACAAGCTATGACCATATCATTGCATCTTACCCATTGAGTGAATAAAGGTGCGTTAGCAGTAGGTTTAGGATACTTTCCGTTGATAAAAATAAGTTTGTTTTTAGCTGAAAGTGACTCCTCTTCTCCAGTTTCCATAGCTGGTTCCATCAAAACTCATATTAATGAGATTCATGCCAGGTGAATCTGCTGAGTTGAGGAAGAGAGGATTTGAAGGATCTAATTTTTCAGAACCAGTGATGACTCCAGATGAGTCTTTCTCAACAGCTAACGTGGCATCTCCCATTTTCGAAGCAGAAGATCAAAAAAGAAAATGAAGATGAAAGAAGAAATATGAAGAAGCAAAAAAAAAAAATCCTTCTAGAGCTACTGCTCTGATACCATAACAGAAGATAGAATGAAGAGCTCTAGATTTCCAAAATGGAATTTCATTTCCTTTCAATGTGTATTTCTGTACATCCCAGCTCTGTTATTTATACAAGTATATTCCATGAAAATAAAAATCCTAACCAACTCTGACGCCTCTAACAAAAAATATGTACAACTAATCCTATTCTAGAATCCTCTAATATTCCTACGGATAAGGATAAAAGGGAAAGCAAATAATATGTATGTACAAGGGTAATGGACATCTGTCAAATATAGATCAAACCAATAGCTGATCCAAAAGCTTATTATATGTGACCAGGCCCATAAGTTTCAAGACATTTGAATTAGGTGCCAATTTTATTTAGCGCCTTCGTCTTCTTCATTTCTTCCTCTAATAATAATATTGCTCCGGCGACAGATAGTGAGCCGATTTGAGGTGGGATTTTTCCTGAAATCTTGTTGATCGACAAGTCAAGATAGACTAGATTAGTTAGGTTTCCTATTGTAGGGGGGATGATACTAGAGAGCTGGTTCATGCTAAGATCAACATATTCAAGAAACGGAAGAGATGAAAATGGAAAATCATGGAGTTTACCAATGACACCAGCATTAGTAATATTCAATCTGTTTATCCGACCATTAAAGCATATAACTCCATACCAACCCCTGCATGCATCAGTACTTAGTGTCCATGAAGCCAATAAGGAATTATTTTTGTTTTGGAAAGTTGCTTTCCATTTCAGGAGAGCAGTTGCTTCCTCAGTGGAAGCAAAAGTAACTGTGAAGAGAATGACAAGGCATCTATAATAAGTAGTATCGTTTTCGTGGGCCATCGATCATGAAATTGTTCAAATTTTTCTCAAATGGGCCGAGAAGAAGAAAAGTCTCAACACACAGTCCCATACAAAATCAATCAAATTAAAAAGCAGTAAACAGATTAGGTCTGTATCATGGAAATAACTTAAATAAACTGAGCTTTCCTTATTATCTCTCCTCGTCCAAAATAAGAGGTTGACATGGTACGGTAGATATTGAATTTCATAACGAAATCATAACTTTTGATAGTGCAATATTGATATTTTTATGTTTGACAAGGTATTCGGTGTTTGTAAAAAAATATTGAATACCACACTGAAGTATAAAGTTATGTATAGAATTCATATATATTATTTGTCACAACTAAATCCACCAGTAGGTAAGCGAACTCTTTCCAATCAATAAGAAGAATAATAAACATGGAAGTAAAAGCTCTAAACAAAGCGTGTGTTAAATGACCTCATTCATATAAACTAGAAATAAAATGCGAACTCCTCAAAACCTGGTGTCATAAGTAAAAGCCTCTAAGAAATCTCAAAGTACGATAACAAATACTACAAAGTTCAGGAACGAGAGAGACATAGACAAAACAAAAGGATAGAAGAGATCTGGGAATTATAGATCAACAAAGTAGCTACCTTCGAATGTCAAATGATCAACAAGTAACGAGGGTCACCTGTCACTTGTGCCCAGCTCAAAACCTGCACAATAAAGGTGCAGAAAATGAAAGGGTGAGTATGAAAATACATGCATATTCAGTAGCATCGTCCACTGACCTGAAGCGATGTTGAGGGTCGGTCCAACACTATTCAAACCTGTGATAAGTCTCAAATATAAATCCATCTCTATAAGACTCGGACTAGATTCTAAAACCAACACCAAAATGATCAACACAACAAACAATTCTCATACAATGTTAGATAATCACCAAGTAAAATTCACAACACATAAGAATGTATTCAACACAAAAACCCAACAACAACCAGGTAAATGATAACGAATGAATGCAATGCAATGCATATTCTGTGTATATACCCGTTTTCGTTGTTGGATAGTCAAAACCCATGAAAAATTCAAATTAATGAACAATTATAAAAGTGTTTTAGATGTTTATATCCAAATTGTGATTGGTGGTTGTGAGCCACAAAACTTAAAAATTGTAATATATTTGACATTGTCAAGGAATGCAACATTTACTTGCGCGGGGAACAATTTCTTACAAGTCATCATCCACATGCTTTAGCGGACGTCATTGAAGAATATATGCAGCATAATTTCTTGAATCGAAAAGAAGGAGATTGCATAAAGAATCTGTAGGTATCTGGGAAATCGAGAAAAAATTGGAAGGGCAGGCCTTTCCAGTTTTATTCATTGCTCCAATAAGTCTAATGCCCTTTCTGAAGAGATCATAACTGAACCAGCAAAAGATGATACAAACTCTAGTTGTAATATTAGAGCTTCTTCTCCAATTAACTATGTGTCCAATGGTGATACTTTTCCAGACGCAGACGACAAAGCCGATCCTGAGACAACATTAAGAACTTCCCTCAGAAGTGTGATTCCAGCACCAGAGAGACCTGTCACTTGTCACTCTGATTCAGATTTTTCTTCTCCTTCTGACTTTCTACTTCTCCCATGACGCGAAAAAGGTCCAACCACTCAAATTTTAGTTAGGTAGAGGCACAAAGAACCAAGTCTCACCTTTTAACACTGGAATAGGATGCTGGAATCAGGGCACTAACTTCGACTTAACTGTCCAAAATGATAACACTGAAGTCAGAAATCTAAAAATTAGTCCTGGCAGAAGAGATCTCTTGGCGACAGAAATCAAGGTGCCTTTGGCTTCAAGAAGGGGATAGGAACACCAAATTCTTTCAAAACATAGCTAATTCCAATAGAAGGAGAAACCACATTGATAAACTCAAGACAGAAATGACTTGATTGAGAAGAAAGAACAAATGAAAGAAGGAATATCGGGATTCTATCAAACACTTTATAAATCTGAGAATGAGCCTTGGAGACCTACTGCTAACTTTGAGGGCTTAGCAGTTAGCTAGCATTACTGAAGAAAAGAAAGGGAATTCACAGAAGAGGAGATCATAGACACCATCAAGGCATGCTCTCCTTATTTTGGTTGATTTAATCCAGTTGGTTTCTTCTCTCCCCAAAAAGGACTTAGACAGAGTGACCCCATTCCTTTTCATTTTAGCCAAGGAGGGTCTTAGCAATATGCTAAACAAAGCCAGGAATCTTCAATGGTCTAAGGACGAAGTGACAGTTTCACACTTGTTATATTTTATGTGTCACCAAGCCCTACAGACCAACATAAATCTTCTTCTTCATTGTACAACAACCACATGCATATGGAACATGTTCATCTTAGTTTTTCATCTAAAATGG
>JAJOOH010023118.1:0-23479 GCA_029582605.1 Solanum gracilifrons
ATATATATATATATATATATATATATATATATATATTTGTAATGCAATACAGATTGTACAAAATAGATCCAAATTAAAGTGTCAAAGAGGCAAAATAACTCAAGATAGAGATAATGATAGTTTATGTTCACTCAATAATAATATTGTGATCATCACTTTTGAGATTTCTTTTCACAATATCCAGGCATGGTTGCAAACGGTATTCCTCCGTTTCGTCAACAGCTTCTTTTCTAACTACTTTGAAAACGTCAGTAGCAACAATATGATGTATCAACCACATTTTCTAGTTTATTAACCGTTGAATCGTGTAAAGTTGGTAACATATTAATAAACGATTATTACGTTTGATATTAGCAATTGACGATTGAAGAAGTATCTTCTTTGATTCATCATCTTCGTCCATATTTGTTGCTTCTCTTAAATATCTATCCATTTCAGGTACACCAATGGACCGTCGTATTCCTTTGGTGTAATCTGCATCTGGAATAAAAATCTGTCGCACCTCATCCACTAGCCCTGCATGCAGCATAAATTTAAAGAAGAGTTTTATTTAGTGGAACATAGATTTGATAACCAAATATATTATTAAGAAAATTATCTAAGAAAAGGTTTAGCTAGATGTATGATTATATCTTGATGAATACATAAAACAATTAAAAAATTACATGCATTGACCATTTGACCAAACCTCATGTCAACTCTACGGTTCAAGACTGATTGCTCTATATCAATCCAAATAAAGCAAGTTTCGTACCTATATTTGAACATGAACACAGGGTCTTCCACATGTTTTTCAATATATGAATTTAACCCTCCAACAATAAATGGAACTCTTTGAGTGTTCAAAAAAATTTCTATGTAGACAATACTTTGCAAAGAAACATCTTCAGCTGTGAAGTCGGAATCTGGCTCAATTTCACCTAAGAAAATTTGATCCTGCTAACATTCTCAGAATTGGAATAAATAATTTTTTAATAGTAAAGTATATTTTCCATTAGAATCTACAATTACTACTATTAAATTATCTAGGTAGTCATTTGATATAAATATTGTTGGAAATAAATATATATACCTAACAAATAGTGGCGTACCCCTTGTTTCTGTGTGATCTTGTTTTGTAACAATTTCAAGTCCCTTATATACTTGCATTTTGTCCGAGTTGATTATTTCTCCTCGAAAATGGGTGGCAAGATCAACAGAGAGACAGTATTTTCCCGTTCCTATTGCTCCCAGTATTAACACCACTTCCTTCTTGTTTAACTTGTTATTGTTGATGAAAGTATTCATTTTAGCTATATGTAAAATAAAATAAAAATAAGAATTAGTTTACAACAGTGAATAGTATCATGAAAATCACTCATGCATATAGTAAGACATTAAAATAATCTTGTAAATATAAAGTTAATAAGTAGAAACCTTTCTTGAGATGAAATAAACTATGTAAAAATAATAATATTTTTCTTGATGATGGCTATGAAAGAAATTGTATTCAACTTTTATAGTAAAATCTGTTTGTGGACTTATTAATTGACATACCATATTCAGAATTACTGATATCTTTTAGGATAAGAATGACTTTTGAAAAACATATAGATAAGTCAACTTAAATTTTGGTAACTATAGTTAAATATATTTTTGGATAAAGTTATTCGATGTACATTGTTAGGAGATCACATACAACTAGGCTTTTATAGAAAAATGTGATTATAAACTTAATAATTGGTATACCAAATTAAAATATATATATATATATATAATTCATATTTTTAGGGTAAGAATAGTTCTTGAAAAAATATACAAATACGTCACCTTGAATTTTGGTGATTAAGCTTAAATAATTTTAGGATGACATTTCTAGATGTACATTGTTATGAGATCACGTACAGAATTGATGAAAAGATCGATTACAAAAGGATTGTAAACAGAACTCAATAATATTTCTGAAGGAATATATTCAAGTGATAATGCATCAATTCTTACACTATTTAACAACACGTCATAAGTATTAAGTCTAATTTCATTTGAGGGAAGGGAACAATTATCGATAACTATTTCAATTACGAGTATTTATATTAACTTGTGCAGCATATAATAATAAATAAAAAAATTATTGAATCAAGCTTCCATCACCGTGATTGAATTAGGTAGAATATATTTCATTAAATTATCATTACCCATAGATTGGAAATTTACTAATTTCTCTTCTTTGTCTATGTAACAATTTTAAAATTTGAGTAAGAATTCTATTCATTCAAATTATTTTAGGGTAGAATCTTCCCGAGCATTTATGGTCATTTATTTTCTAACTCTATTACCTTGAAATTATAAGTGATCTCATGTAATTATGTAAGTACGTATTTATATTAATATATATTAAATATAGAAAACTTGGACTTGGTCTTGAGGTTTGGGCTTGGATCGGAACTTAAAATAAACATTTTTTATAAAGCTTAAAGATTTGCTCTATAAATAACAATGTTTTTTATAGACAATAATAATATATGTAGAAAGAGGGTCATATCATATATCGGTCTATAATGTGATACAAACTGTACAAAATAGGTCCAAATTACAGTGCCGAAGAGACAAAATAACTCAAGATAGAGATAATGATAGTTTATGTTCACTCAGTAATAATATTGTGATCATCACTTTTGAGAAATCTTTTCACAATATCCGGGCATGGTTGCAAAATGGTATTCCTTCATGCTTTGTCAACAACTTCTTTTCTATCTCCTTCGAAAACACCAGTAGCTCTAATATGATGCACCAACCACAATTTTCTCATTTATTAACCGTTGAATCTTTTCAAGTTAGTGACAAATTAATAAACGAGTATTACACTTGATATTGGCAGTTGAAGATTGAAGAAGCATATTTTTTGATTCATCATCTTCGTCTATATTTGTTTCTTTTCTTAAATATCTGTCTATTTCGGGGACACCAATAGACCGTCCGATTCCTTTGGTGTAATTTGCATCTGGAATGAAAATTTGTTGCATCTCATCCATTAGCCCTGTTTGCAACATAAATTTAAATAAAGTTTTATTTAGTGGAACAAAGATTTGATAACCAAAAAATATTATTAAGAAAATTATATAAGAAATTTTTTTAGCTAGATGCATGATTATGTCTTGATTGATGTATAAAAAAATTACAAAAATTACCTGCATTGACCATTTGATCAAACCTCATGTCAACTCTACGGTTGAGGACCGATTGCTCTACATCAATCCAAATAAAGCAACTATCATACTTATATTTGAACATGAATACAGGGTCTTACACAAGTTTTACAATATACAAATTTGAACCTCCAACAAAAATTGGAACACTTTGAGTCCTAAAAAAAATTCTATGTAGACAATAGCTTGCAAACAAATATCTTTAGTTGTGAAGTCGGAATCTGGTTCAATTTCACCTAAGAAAATGTGATCAAATTAACTTTCTCAGAATTTGAATAAATAATTTTTTAATAGTAAAGTATATTTTCCACTAGAATCTACAATTACTACTATTAAATTATCTAGGTAGTCATTTGATATAAATATTTTTGGATATATATATATATATACCTAACAAATAGTGGCGTACACCTTGTTTCTGTGTGATCTTGTTTGTAACAATTTCAAGTCCCTTATATACTTGCATTTTGTCCGAGTTGATTATTTCTCCTCGAAAATGGGTGGTAAGCTCAACAGATAGACGGGATTTTCCCATTTCTGTTGCTCCCACTATGAACACCACGTTCTTCTTGTTGAACTTGTTATTGTTGATGAAAGTATTCATTTTAGCTACACATAAAATAAAATAAAAAATAATAATTGGCTTACAATAGTAAATAATCTCATGAAAACCACTCATGCATACAGTAAGACGTTAAAAAAGCTTGTAAATATAAATTGATTAAGTAGAAACCTTACTTGAGATGGAATATACTATGTAAAAATATATATATTTTTCTTGATGGTGGCTATGAAAGAAATTGCATTCAGCTTTTATCGTAAAATCTGTTTGTGGACTTATTAAT
Source organism: Solanum gracilifrons (assembly GCA_029582605.1). Taxonomy (NCBI): domain Eukaryota; kingdom Viridiplantae; phylum Streptophyta; class Magnoliopsida; order Solanales; family Solanaceae; genus Solanum; species Solanum gracilifrons. Next base: position 4,031 of record JAJOOH010023118.1, read on the forward strand.
TGATATACCATAATTAGAATTACTGGACGTGGTCGAGCATATACCCTGGACGTGGTCGGCACTCGAAAACCATTTTTGGTCCCCAAGCGAACCCTCATCCTGGCTGACTACAAGCGGAAGACTAACTCAAGTATACAAAGCTTAAAAATTGAATAAAATCAATAACTCAAATACAAAGCTTCAACTCAAATGAAAAACTTTGAATAAGATAATAAATTCAACTCGCCCCAAAATGGGTAACTTAAGTCTTTCAAACATTTAACAAAATAAATGAACAGACTTTTGAAAATCTATTGTCTATCAATGAAGCCTCTAAATGACATAGATGGAAGTCGGGACAAGACCCACGACATCCTGACAAAACTAAAAAGTAAATTAAATCCTCCGAAAGCAAGGAGGCTCATTATGGCTAACTCAAACTCTATGTGGTATCAACAAAGCTCCTATTGATAGTCCCGAATACCAAAATCTGCATCATGAAAGGATGCAGGCCAAATGGCTCAGTACGTGGAATGTACGAGCATGTAAGGGGAATTCTAAAGCACAAGATAAGCTTGAAACTGGATAAAAAAAAGAAACATATTTACCTCTTCTCAAACATACTCAACCCAAGGAATACTCAAGGATACTAAAAACTACTCAAACTTACTCAACTCAGAAGTACTCAAGGATAAGATACTCAACTCAGTAATAAGGTTCTCAACTCACTGAAACTCAACCATAAGGTACTCCACACAATGAAGCGAATATCAATTCAAGATACTCAACTCAAGATACTCAACTCGAAGCTACTCAACTCAAGATACTCAACTCTAGATATTCAATTCAATATAAAGAAACAATAAGAGATGCAAAACAACATAAAGCAATTCAATGTATTTAAGAATACAATATACTCGGTTTGTAGATATAAAAATACAATATAACTTTATGGGAGTTTCTCTAACCAATAGTCACCACTATGAGCCTAAGTGATGATACAACGTCTGGACCACAGTGCCAGAACTGTCCTATACTTTGTCGTCATATAGAACACCTTAACTAAGTGGATCTACTAGTCTATGCTAAAAAATACTTAAGGAATCATCTAAAAAGTATGATCCTTTACTACCCATGATGGCTACGTGGTTTATGGAGATGTAAGTTATCTGAACTCAAACTCGTCCCCATATCAGCGCTCAATAATACTCCCAAAATACTCAGCTCATATGCTTAAGAATACAACTTTTTTCTTTGGTTTGAGATAATTATTCAAATCTTAGCTTAAAAGCACTTTTGGAATCGATGTTCCCTTTCTTGCTCAAAACTCTTTCGGAAGTCTCAATTTCCTCTCATCTTAAATGTGAATACATTTACTCTTGGGAATACTTAGTTCCCATATATCATTTTAAAGAAAATGAACTTTACTCTAACTCTTTACTCAACTTCAAAGCTTAAATGTTAAAACATTTGTAAAAGACTTCTTAAAATATGGTTCATGCTGAATTATTGACGTGAACGACTCAATGCAAGGTTTTCAATAACCAAAGATAGAACTCAATACTTGGAACTCAAGAACTTCAATTATACTGCTCATTTTAAGAATGTTCAACCTAGAGGGTTCATGCGGAATTATGAGCATGAAGTACTCAACTCAAGGGCACAAAGATACCTCTCATCTCAAGAATGTTTGACTTATAGGGTTCATGCGAAATTATGGGCATGAACAATTCAATTCAAGGACTTCATGGGGAACATGTAATAGTCCCATGATTAGAAATATAATCTCAAAGGGGATTTGGAACTCAATAATTAAGACTTACAACTTTAAGAGACTACTCCTCTCGAAGGTACTCAACTGATGGAGTTCATGCGGAAGTTATGGGCATGAGCGGCTCGACTCAAGGGTCAAAATATCAATAAGGAACTCATGTCTACGACTCTTCTCATTCTCATACTTACTTACTCAAAACTTAACTCAAATCGATGATAGATCTCAAAGGATACACAATTGAACTCAAAGGCTTCATTGAACACTACTCTTACTCTCTCTTGAATGTGAATTATGAATTCAAGAGTTATGGTTCATGATATGAAAGATCCTTCACTGATAAAGTAGGCTCATGAATACATTCTCATCATTCTTATACTCACTTGCTCAAGCCTTGAAACAAGTTACTAGAAGTTGTAGAAGAGTCCACAAAAGGAATCAAAGGGACTTTCTTTGAAAGTTCGAAAGAATTCTCAAAAAACACTTAACTCTTAACCCTACCTTTAATTTGAATAAATAATTCAAGTTTATGAAAATGTTATGAATGATTTCTAGGTGTTTAGAAGTAGTTTAGAGTGTTTAGAATCAAGGGGAATAAAGGTACCCTTTGAAAGAACTCAAATGGACGAAACGATGAAGAACGGGTGGGGGCAGGCGACCCTGGCGCTCTGAGTAGTAGCTGGTGCTAGCCCTTAAAGTTCAGAGAAGTGGTTGGGCTGCTCTGGCTGGCGTGACACTCCAGGCCTCTACCCAGAAAACTTCAACGACTTTGTTTGCTCGTTTTCTTACTTAACTCGCCTAGAATTGAATGGTTTCTTCTCCAATCACTTAGATTCAATTACTTAACATAATGACACTATAATCTACTCAAAACAACACTCAAATTACTAAATTTCATATCAAGAAATCATCAAAACCCGAATACAACAAGATTTAGAATAAACTTCAAGAACACCTATCAAGAACTCATCAATAACTCTAATCTTTCAACTTCAAGAATGAAATTTCACTGAAAATAACATGATTGGCATGTGGGTGAACTAACCCAACACTATGGAAGCTTACATACCTCTTAGAGATTAAACCCATGGAAAAAATCTGCAACAAAACGCAAGACTCTCGACGAACGCTTGATCATTTCCTCCTTTCTTCTCTTTTCTCTTCTTTTCGCTTCTTGAACATTCAACTAAAACCCTAGGTGGAAATTAGGATTATAAAACTGAACCTAATCAGATTAGTCCCTTAAAACATTACTAAAATTGAATTAAATCTGATTGGGTAAGGAAAACACCAAAACACCCCTCTAAAATCCGGTTTGAACTTTCCTTATCTAGACAACCCAACTTCTAATGGACATATCTCCCTCATACGAACTCAAAATTGAGGAAACTTGATGTCGTTTGAAAGATAATTCAAAGATATTTCCTACGGTATTTGGTAGAACACCTAACTCATCTTGATCTAGGAGTTATGGTCGTTTGAAGTAGACCCAAAACTCATACGTAGCTTAACTTGCAAAATTTCAGATTTTGCTATTTCCAATTTAGTTCTTTTTGGAACTCAAGGTGCTACATCTAGTGAACTAACCTTAATACTTACGAAATTTTAAATTCCTTGGTAAAATCCTACTCACAACGAAGGATGGTTTGAGTCTTAGTTCAAATTTTTTTTCTGGGTTGTTACAGTATCTCCACCTTGAGATCATTCGTCCTCGAATGACGACTGGACTAGGTATGGAAAGGGGTTACTCTTACTAAGGTCTGAGTATAATGGGATGCTCTTACTATATTCAAGCTTAACCCAAATCCTTACGTTCGGGTTCTATACCTCTCTATAAGGAATCTCATCCTAAAACTATTACTCTTTACCACCACATTCAAGCTTAGTACTCTAACAAATCCATGGACTGCTACTAACCAACTCCTTCAGATCCAACTAAGGGCTCTCATTTAACTATTTCTCATAGTAAAACCTAATCCTCTTCTTCCTCCGTATCAATAACCTTAGATGGAATTATGACACCATCACTATCACAATAAGAACATCAACCTCTTGTTTCTAGCATCACTCCACTACTACAAGGACATCTAAAAAGATATCCCCCAAACTTTTTGGAACTCATAACTATCTTACTGTCAAACACTTGACTTGATTTCTCATCTTGTCATCTCCCCCTTAGGTCTAAAGCAAGCACTTGAAAGCTATGGACCTATTCCAATATCTCTAACTGGTCTACATCCTCTTTTACTCTAACACTCGGGAGAAGTTTATCTTATGACTACCAAACTCTCCATAAGCAGGTACTATGGCCTTTTTCTAAGGTTCTTCTCTTAACCTATTATGATAACATGTCCTCTAGGTACACCTCTTTACACTCTTGGTACTCTTGTGACTTAGCCACACATCATTGTGCTTGTCTAAACGTGAGGGTCTCTCACTTGTACCACTCATATTTATTGCATCAAATATTTCAATTTCTCACCTAGTCTTATGTCAAGTCTACCATATTAAATCTCAAGACTAACATCATCACCCTCATGTTACCATTCTTTGGATCATGAAACCCATCTCAAATTCAAGCTTAATGTTTTTTTACTAAACCCGAATATCAATACAATTGCTTACCTACTATACTATACCTCATAACCTGATCAATTTTTATAGCCTTATGAGCATCATGACCCTCTCAAACAAATCATAAGCCTAGCTTAGATCTATCACTTTATGAATACTCTGTGCTTCTATTCAACACATTCACTTGGTCATTACTAACACAATGACACGTCATCATAACCCCTTTCTAGTTGAGGTATACTCTAACTCATCTTGACTTGCAACTCTTACTCTACCCATAAGGGAAAACTCCTCATCAATAACTTACTGTGTGCCTGACTATAATAACATTGCTTGCCTCATAACTATCTCCCTTTCTAGGATTACTAAACCTATGCATAATTTCCTCTAACTCTAGTTTCTTTCACTACTACTACTCATGATCTCGTAACTCATGTTACCTTTTTGGGTGGAAATATTATCCAAGTTCCAAACATACCTCCTCATAAGAATCCCCGCTGAAACAATGCTTAAGGAAAAAAGTACAATTCCCTTTTAGCTCAAATGCACTATTCATATAAATATGGATTCATTACTTTGAGACTCAACATTTAACTAACTCATGGACTTCTCTCAAGCCCTTCTACAGTCTCATGACTTCCTCAAGATTTTGTTAAGAGTAACTCATTGATAAAGAACTGACTTTTCTGTTCAACCACCTCTAGTATGAAAGGTAGTCAAATGATTGAATCTGAGAAACACATGAGTATGAATAAACCTTTATCACATAGCTCTATTGCACGATTAAGAGTTTAGAAGAAGGGAAACTTTTCTAAAATATCTGTAGTCCCTCATTTATAGAAGTGGGGTCCTGACAACTATAAATACGCTCCTACTGACACGACTTTATAGACACCCTAGGACACGTGAACTCTGGGATCGGATACCAAGTTTTTCAAGACCCGAGCCTACACCCTGGATGAGGCCGACACTCCAGAACCATTTATGGTCCCCAAGTGAACCGTCATCCTAGCCGAGTATAAGTGGAAGACTAACTCAAGCATACAAAGCTTAAAAAAAAAAATCAATAACCCAAATACAAAGCTTTAACTCAAATGAAAAACTTTGAATAAAATAATATATTTAACTCTCCCCAAAATGGGCAACTTCCGTCTTTACAACATTTAACAAAATAAATGAACAGACTTCTGAAACTCTATTATCTATCTATGAAGCATATAAATGACATAGATGGAAGTCGGGACAAGACCCATGACATCCTGACAAAACTGAAAAGTAAATGAAATCCTCCGGAAGAAAGGAGGATCACCATAGCTAACTCAAACTCCATCTGGTTTCAATGAAGCTCCTATTGATGATCCAGAATACCTGAATCTGCATCATGAAAGGATGCAGTCCAAATGGCTCAGTACGTGGAATGTAAGAGCATGTAAGGGGAATTTTAAAGCACAACAGAAGCTTGAAACTTGATTAAAAAAAGGTAACATACTTACCTTTTCTCAAACTTACTCAACTCAAGGAATACTCAAGGATACTCATAACTACTCAAACTTTCTCAACTCAGAAGTACTCAAGGATAAGAGCTGATGCTTATCGTGAACAACGACACTATCCTATGGTATGAGTGTCTACGATCGTCGATAATGTAGTAACCCAACCAAGGGTTTGGGTCGTGTCCCAAGAGAGTGCTAGTGAAAATAGTAGTTAGGCTAGAATTTTGTTTTAGTTAGCTGTAGTTTGACAAATTATCGAATAAAAACAAAGTAATTTCAAGTGGGTGACACCAAAGTGTCAAATATCAATGGGAGTTTGTCACAAGTATAGCTAAAACAACAAAAATAAAGAGAAAATTCAAGTATGGGGAGATGTTCTTGGGGTGTGACCGCAATATATATTGATATAAATTGTTGGGTACATCCTTCTGATAGGAAATTTGCAAGATAATAGTAACTACGCTAAGCTTTAGATGAAAATAAATTCCCTATCGGGCAACATACCTCGTTTCAAATAGGTTCCTCTCGGACACTCATTTGCCGTATGAAGGTCAACCTACGCCTTACCCCACTCACTCTCTCTAGCTGAGTGTTAGGATATGGGACTAGGGCTCACCCTCTTGGGCTGAACCTCATGTCGACCCACTCCTTAGGCCATCAGTCTAGCGGTCTTAGTTTCGCGACCTCTCTCTCTAGCAAGCCAAAAAAATATGGGTGGTTTTGTATTTGCAACTACAAACCCATTAAATTAGACCTCAACCACTAGGTGAAATTGCCATTAAAATGCATCTAACCTATCAGCAAGCAAGACCTAACAGTAATATCAACACATATTTGCTAAATCACACCCCAAGAATGGGGTTTTTAGCCACACATCAAGAAATAAGAAATTATACCTAAAATGATAGAGAAATCAAATGGGTATAAGAAATTAAAACTTGATTTAAGCAAAGGAATAAGAATAGAGAAGACCCACTTCCAATTAGGGGAAGATGAACTCCTTTCTTCAAGTTTCCCACAAACTTGAGAGAGAAAATATGAAAGCGAAAAATTACAATAATGTTCAGATCCCTTTTAAAACTAATAGAGAGCTAGTATTTATAGTTTCAGAAAATAGTGTTGCAGCGGATCATTCGGCGAGATAAGTGGGAATCGCCGTTCGACTTGGCGATTCACCCATCATCTGGTTCATCACCTTCTGTGCTTGCCTACAGCATCTCTGCATCCTAGACCATTGGGCGATATTGTACTGATTCGCGGAACTATTCAGTGATTCAGCGACTGCTCCTTTTTACAGTCGATTTGATCCTCTTCCTTCAGGGCTCCGCGTACTGGAACAAAGGGCGAAGTACGTCACTTCAGCGATTCGCCAAATGTGCTTGGCGATGCTCAGGCTTCAGTTTCTTCATTCTTTTCAGCCTTTTTGTTCCTTGTTGTGCCTAAGTGTTCATGCTTCCACTCAAACTTCAAATACCTGAAACTTAAGAGTTTTTATTAGATATTGGGATAAAAGAAGCATTAGAGGACACTAATTCTATTAAAATATGGCCCTAAATGAGTCTAATTTGTGGACTCATCAAATACTCAACTCAGTAATAAGGTTCTCAACTCACTGAAACTCAACCATAAGGTACTCAACACAATGAAGCACACATCAACTCAAGATACTCAACTCGAAGGTACTCAACTCAAAATACTCAACTCAAGATACTCAACTCTTGATATTCAACTCAATATAAAGCAACAATAAGAGATGCAATATATGGAAAGCTTTTTAAAATAGCATAAAGCAACTCAATGTATTTAAGAATACAATATATTATGTTTGTAGATATAAAAATAAAATACAACTTTGTGGGAGTTTCTCTAACCGAGAATCACCACTATGAGCCGAAGTGATCATACAACGTCTTGACAACACTGCCAGAACTGTCATATACTTTGCCGTCATATAGAACACCTTAACAAAGTGGATCCACTAGTCTATGCTAAAAAGAATTAAAGGAATCATCTAAAAAGTATGATCCTTTACTACCCATGATGGATACATGGTTTATAGAGACATGAATTATCTCAACTCAAACTCGTCCCCATATAGGTGCTCAATACTACTCCCAAAATACTCAGCTCATATGTTTAGAAATACAACTTTTTTCTTTGGTTTGAGATAATTATTCAAAACTTAGCTTAAAATCTCTCTTGGAATCGATGTTCCCTTTCTTGCTCAAAACTCTTGTGGAAATCTCAGTTTCCTCTCATCTTAAATGTGAAAATATTTACTCTTGGAAACACTTATTTCCTATATATCATTTTAAAGAAAATGAACTTTACTCTTACTCTTTACTAAACTTCAAAGCTTAAGTGTTAAAACAAAGTTAAAACATTTGTAAAAGACTTCTTAAATTATGGTTCATGCCGAATTATGGACGTGAACGAATCACCTACTATTATGTGTCTACCAGATTAAATCTCAAGACTAACATCCTCACCCTCATGTTACCATTCTTTAGATCATGACACTCATCTCAAATTCAAGCTTAATGTTTTTTTTACTAAGCTCGAATATCAATACGATTGCTCACCTACTATACTATACCTCATAACTTGATCAAATTTTATAACCTTATGAGCATCATGACCCTCTCAAACAAATCATAAGCCTAGCTTAGATATATTACTTTACGAGTACCCTGTGCTTCTATTCAACGCATTCACTTGGTCATTACTAACACAATGACACATCATCATAACCCCTTTTCTAGTTAAGGTATACTCTAACTCATCTTGACTTGCAGCTCTTACTCTAGCCAAAAGGGAGAACTCCTCATCAATAACTTACAGGTTTTCTTGACTATAATAACATATCTTGCCTCATCATTATTTCCCTTTCTACGATTACTAAACCTATGCATACTTTCCTCTAACTCTGGGCTCTTTCACTACTACTACTCATGATCTTGTAACACATGTTACCTTTTTTGACGACCCTAAAAACAAACTAGTGAAACTAGAGCTTGACGTGTATTCGTTTGTGTTCGTCTTGAGTTTTGATGGTGTTTCATGTTCTCCCGTTTCATGGTTCAGGTGTTTAGGGGTTAGACATCAAGGTATGACTCCCCAAGGACCACCCTATAATTTCTTGAGGAGGACCCTAAGTCTAGACCCCAAGACCCCAATGAAACCATGAGGTGTCTCATAGGGGGTGACCTACGGATGGGGTTCACGCCCCGTAGGTCCATCCACGCCCCGTGGATGGCCTTCGTAGGTCAAGACCCATAAATAAGGGTCTCTGATCCAAAACACGAAGGGACAATACAGTTCCTTCATTCCATCCACGGTCCGTGGATGGTGACTCTTGGATTGGACAAGCAATCTGGTTTGTGGGTTCGGTTAAGTGAGGGGTGAATTGGTAAATTCACCCCAAGTCTTTTAAATTGCATGAACGGTTATTTTAAGTATTTTAAGATATTTTAAGTGTATTAAAACATTAATATCATAATTTAGAATTCATTCTTCATATTTCCCCAAATCAAAACCCTTCTCTCCTAAAAAGTTCTGTATAGAAACTGCATTGGAGGTCAAGGTCAAGTTCAAGCTAGGGTTGGCGATTTCAAGGCGTTTCTTCTTCAATTCCAAGGGATTCTTCAAGTATAAGGTATGGTGATCCTTTATCTAAGTTTAGTTTTCACCCTAGAGTCAATCTCAAAAATATTTTCAAGGTTTTCAAGTTTCACCAAAAACCTAGATTTCACTCAAATTCATGGGTTCTTGCATCAAACGATTTCAAATGATACAGTATGATTGGATTGATGTTTCATTGATGGTTTTAGGATGAAAAACTCTGTGAACCCATGATTTCTCTAAATTCCTAAATTTGGCTTATGAAGTGGGTTTTATGATTATGAATGAATGTTGATGGAATTATGCTTAGATTGAGTTGTATTATTGCTTTCTATTATTATCTATACCAATCTATGGTTAATTGCTGGAGAATTGAGTAATGGAGATTATGGCTTTGGAGAAGGGTAAGTTGTGACCTAATTCTCATGTAGTAGAATTACTCTTGAATTGTTGATCCACTTGAAAGGTGGAGGTGTTTACTTACATGTACATTGTTATCATGGCCTTGAAGGCATTATATGAGGAATTGAAGTATTGTCGTGATGTTGTGTATATGATTGTACAATGTGAAGGACTTACATATTATTCAATGATAGGATGATGAACATGTATTCAATGTATTTGTGTTAGTATTGAAAGGGTATTTCTCAATTTGACACTCATAAATGATAATGATGAATGTGAAGGGTTTCTACGTTGTAGTTGTTGAATCTAGAATTTGTAGGCTTATGCATCCTTTTTTCTAGAATAATGAATGTGTCTTGACTTGACAAATATTAATCGATAGGCTATGGCATTCCTTTCAAATATGGGTGATGAATATGTCTTGACCTGATGGGTATGAATTGATAGGTTTTATACATTCTTTTCATAAATGATCTAATGTAATGAAGACTCTAGAATCGATAGTCTAGTGGCATTCCTTTCATAAGTATAAGAATGTAATGATGGACCATGAATCGATAGGCTTATAACATTCCTTTCATATGGACCCAAGACCTATCCTTGAATGTACCACGGATTGATAAGCTTATAGCATTCCTTGGTAATGTTGTATCATGGGACGATAGGCCTATGGCATACCTCCCTAATACACTAATGTAATGTGAATGAAATAATCTATGAGAATGGAGGCTAAGGACCGAGTGGGTATGGTTAAATGGAAACTCTCCCAATGTTAGGCTAGAGTTCCAATGAAACATCTTACTATCCCATAACTATGTGCCCACATAGGATATTAGCCAGCGGATTTCATCCAAGCTAAGGATTCATTCGAGCTAATGTTATTGATCTACCTTAGGTAAGTGGAACACCTCTTTACGGTGTGGGGATGTATGACACCGAATTCCATGTCTAGCTTGTATGGTTTATGTCGGCTAAACGCGTATTCCCATCATGTGAGATGTGCACTCTAGTTACTTGATAGGTACTACAAAGTGTAGGTAGTAGTATGGGATGCTATCTATGCATTGCACGAGTAGTCTTTGAAGGTGCTATTGTGAGTTCTCTAAGTCGTAATGACTAAATATGTGCAAGTCTTCTAAATGCATGAAGGTGTCCTAAATGAATCTAATGAAGATTGTTGACTTATGGTCTAAAAAAATGATGAATGGGTAGCTTATATTGATGAAATGAGTTACTTAGCATGTTGTATTGAATGGTAAAGGTTCTTATTTATTGTAGCCTTGAGGAACACATAGGTGTGTATGAAGAGGTAGTATAGGCTGCCACTTCATGTCATACTTAGGTGTATTTTAGGGTAACTTTAGATATAGGTCCTAAGATAGTGAAATGACTTACTTGAGTCATGTTCTTATGTGTTGTATGTTGGTATTAGTGGAGCATGATTACTTGTAATATGAGCATGATAAATGGTGAGTTCACTTTTGGTGACCTTAGGGTGACGGTTAGGTGTGGATAGTGATATGGGACGCTATCTATACATTGCACAAAGTGTTACTTGAGGGTTACTTAGGGTGAAGGTGAAAAGGTAAAGGTAATGGGTTTATATGTTGAACATGTCTATAATATGGATAATGTCTTGTATGTTGGTTGTGACTTGTTTTATGCCTCTTATAATTGTACTCATGAGGTTTTATCAAAAAGGGCATACTGGCATGACTTTCAACAAAATGTCCCTTTTGAAGCATGTTTTTGTATGGTCATCATACTTAGTACATTTTTGTGTGCTAACCCATATTCTCTTATTTTTTACTACAAGTGTAGGTTCCGGCAAGTGATTGTCTCTAGCTAGAAGTTGAAGTGCTTGGATATAGTTTTCCTCCAAGACTTGGTATATTCTCATAGATCGAGGACAAAGACTCTTATTGTTCTTGTTCCTTTATGTTTAAGACTTTGTAATAGACATTATAGTATTTTCGATTGTCAAGGGTCGTGACCCTATTTTGTTAAAGTTTGTCTTGGTATCAGAGCATAAGATTTTGGAAATGGTTCTTAGGATCAAAGTCTCACAAGCCACGTCTAGTAGAGTCTTGTTCATCAATGTGAGTCGTGACACATCTATGAGCGAGAGGCTATAGGACGTTAGAAGTTGCACTTCTTTCATATTCTAGAAGTCGTTCCTTAGAGTGTGTTTCTATAAGCGTTCTTTTCCTAATCCTTTCTCTTGTGTTTATAAGATATGAATACAATGGCTAACCCGAGGAGAGTGGAAGAGGATATTGTTAATGAAGGAGTTCCTCCCCAAGGTGACCAAGTTCCTCTAGGCAATCAAGAGAATGAAGTTCCGGTTGTTCCCCCGTACATGACCAATGAGGAGATTAGGATGGCTTTTCTAACTGTAGCCCGAGCCATGACAGCTCAAGAAAATAGAGATGTGGGGCCTAGGGTGAATGCTAATGAGAGTACCGTAGCCTCAAGATTGAGAGACTTTGTGAAGATGAATCCTCCTATCTTTCTTGGCTCTAGAATGGGAGAAGATCCCCAAGAATTCTTGGATGAAATTTATAAGATTGTAGATGCTATGGGAGTAACTTCTAGGGACAAGGCGGAGTTGGATTCCTACCAATTGAAAGAAGTGGCCCAAGTGTGGTTCACTCAATGGAAAGCCAATAGAACGGTTAAAGCGGATCCTATAGAATAGGAGGAGTTTAAGGAAGCTTTCCTTAGTAAGTAATTTCCCTGTGAGAAGATAGAGTATCAGGTTGAGGAGTTTATAAACCATAGGCAAGGTAACATGAGTGTGGATGAGTATTCCTTGAAGTGTACCCTATTGTCTAAGTATGCTCCATCATTGGTGTATAACCCTAGAGATGAGATGAGTAGGTTCGTCACTGGTGTATCCAACCTAGTTAAGGAAGAGTGTCGTACGATGATGCTTCATGGTGATATGAATATCTCTAGACTTGTTGTGTATGCTAAATCTATTGAGTAGTCCAATATTAAGAGGGTGAATAAAGATTTGAAGAGGGATAGATCCGATGGGCAAGGTCAACCTAGGTTCAAGAAGAGAGCTCCTAACCAAGATTCTTCAAGTGATCTTAAGGCTAATGAGGAGAAAGGTGGTGGATCTCAATTTTATAAACCTCTTTGTGCAACTTATGGAAAGAGGCATCATGGGAAGTGCCTAGCCGGTACTAGTGGGTGCTATGGGTGTGGCAAAAGTGATCATCAAGTAAGAAATTATCCTACTCTTTCGACTAGAGGAAGGGAGGCCAATTAAGCTTCTTATGTTGGCCCGGATCCTAATTCTCTAAAGAAGAACCATTTCTATGTGCTTCAAGCTAACAAGGACAAGGAAGATAATCCGGATGAAGGTACTTGTAAGTTATAGTTCCTTGTTTTTGTGATGGGATTCTTATGAGTTGCTTCATGATAACCTTAGTTGGGTTTTTTCCTAAGTCGGGGATAGTATGTTGAACAGTAAGGTTGTTGAAAGTGTTGATATCCTTATCTCTTTCTTTCTATTCTTATTCAAGCTTGAGACCTAGAGTTCCTAGTAGCTTGTTGCATGTTTTGGAGTTTTGTGTGAATATAAGTTTTCATAGTCTCCTTATGTTGTACATGTTCTATGTGAATTCTTGTATAGTTGAGAAAAATGAGTTTTCAAATTATGTTCCTCATGATGATATGCATCTATGATGAGGTACATAAATATTTCATGAGTTGACTTGTTGAGCATGCCTAAATGTGTTATGGAAAGAGTTGCATAATGTGATTTTATAAGATAACTGCATAGTGTGCATAAAGATGTTGTAATGAGTAGGATGTGACTTGGAGAAGGAAGTTCCTCCAATGAAATGAGAAATGTTATGTTTTGGTGCATGATGAGTTGTAGAGGTATTTCCTACCTTATTGTTGTGTTTTGAACTTATTGATGTGGAGTTGATGTTTCCTCCTACTTTTATGCATTTGTATTAATGTTGTATGCATGATTGTGGGCTGCTAGTCTTGAGTCATTATCCCTTGATATGTTTTAAAGTGTCATTCGAGGATGAATGTTCTTAAGTGGGGGATAATGTAACGAACCTAAAAACAAACTAGTGAAACTAGAGCTTGACGTGTGTTCGTTTGTGTTCTTCTTGAGTTGTGATGGTGTTTCATATTGTCCCGAGCTATGGTTTAAGGGTATAGGAGTTAGACGTCAAGGTACCACTCCCAAAGGACCACCCCAAGGGTCCTTGAGGAGGAACCTAAGTCTAGACCCCAAGGAAACTATGAGGTTTCCTCAAAGGGGGTGACCTACAGATGGGGTTCACGCCCCGTAGGTCCATCCACGCCCCGTGGATGGCCTCCGTAGATCAAGACCCCCAAATGAGGATCTCTGATTCCAAACCACGAAGGGACAGTACGATCCCGTCAATCCATCCACAGTCCTTGGATGGTGACTCGTGGATTGGACCTGCAATCTGGTTTGTGGGTTCGGCTAAGTGAGAGGTGATTTGGTAAATTCACCCCAAGTATTTTAAATTGCATGGTCGGTTATTCTTAAGTTTTTAGGTATTTTAAGTGTATTAAAACATTAATATCCTAATTCAGAATTCATTCTTGATATTTCCCCAAACCAAAACCCTTCTCTCCTAAAAAGTTCTCTTCAAAAACTCCATTGGAGGTCAAGGTCAAGTTCAAGGTAGGGTTGGGGATTTCAAGCTGTTTCTTCTTCAATTTCAAGTGATTCTTCAAGTATAAGGTATGGTGATCCTTTATCTAGGGTTAGTTTTCACCCTAGAGTCAATCTGAAAGATGTTTCCAAGGTTTTTAAGTTTCACCAAAAACCTAGATTTCACTCAAATTCATGGGTTCTTGCATCAAATAATTTCAAATGATAAATTATGATTAGATTGATGTTTAATTGATGGTTTTAATATGAAAAACTCTATGAACCCATGATTTCTCTAAATTTTTAAATTTGGTTTATGAAGTGGGTTTTTTGATTATGAATGAATGTTGATGGAATTATGCTTAGATTAAGTTGTATTATTGATTCCTATTATTATCTATGTCGATCTATGGTGAATTGTTGGGGAATTGAGTAATGGTGATTATGGCTTTGGAGAAGGGTAAGTTGTGACCTAATTCTCATGTAGTAGAGTTACTGTTGAATTGTTGACCCACTGGAAAGGTGGAGGTGTTTACTTACATGTACATTGTGATCATGGTCTTGAAGCCATTATATGAGGAATTGAAGTGTTTTCGTGATGTTGTGTATATGATTGTATAATGTGAAAGACTTACATGTGATTCAATGATAGAATGATGAACATGTATTCAATGTATTTGTGTTAGTATTGAAAGGGTATTTCTCAATTTGACACTCATGAGTGAGAATGATGAATCTGAAGGGTTTATATATTGTAGTTGTTGAACCTAGTATTGGTAGGCTTATGCATCCTTTTCTAGAATAATGAATGTGCCTTGACTTGATAAATATGAATCGATAGGCTATGGCATTGCTTTCATATATTGGTGATGAATGTGTCTTGACTTAATGGTTATGAATTGATAGGCTTTATGCATTCTTTTCATAAATGATCTAATGTAATGAAGACTCTAGAATCGATAGGCTAGTGGCAATACTTTCATGAGTATAAGAATGTAATAAGGGACCATGAATCGATATGCTTATAGCATTCCTTTCATATGGACCCTAGAGCTAACCTTGAATGTACCATCGATAGGCTTATAGCACTCCTTCCTTGGTAATGATGTATCATAGGTCGATAGGCCTATAACATTCCTCCCAAATACACTACTATAATGTGAATGAAATAATCTATGGGAATGTGAACTAATCATGGAGTGGATATGGTTGGATGGAAACTCTCCTAATGTTAGGCTAGAGTTCCAGCGAACATCTTCCTATCCCATAACTATGTGCCCACAAAGGATATTAGCCAGCGGATTTCATCCAAGCTAAAGATTCATCCGAGCTAATGTTATCGTTCTACCTTAGGCAAGTGGAACACCTCTTTACGGTGTGGGGCTATATGACACCGGATTCCATTTATATCTTGCATGGTCTATGTCGGTTAAATGTGTATTCCCATCATGTGAGATGTGCACTCTAGTTACTTGATAGGTACTACAAAGTGTAGGTAGTAGTATGGAATCCTATCTATACATTGCACGAGTAGGCTTTGAAGGTGCTATTGTGAGTTTTCTAAGTCCTAATGACTAAATGTGTGAAAGTCCTCTAAATGCATGAAGGTGTTCTAAATGAATCTAATGAAAATTGCTGACTTATGGTCTAAATAAAATGATGAATGGGTAGCTTATATTGATGAAATGAGTTACTTAGCATGTGTGTGTTGAATTGTAAAGGTTCTTATTTATTGTAGCCTTGAGGAACACCTAGGTGTGTATGAAGAGGTAATATGGGCTACCACTTCATGTCTTACATAGGTGTATATTAGGGTAACTTTAGATATAGGTCCTAGGATGATTAAAAGACTTACTTGACTCATGTTCTTATGTGTTGTATGTTGGTATTAGTGGAGCATGATTACTTGTTATATGAAGCATGATAAATGGCGAGTACACTTTTGGTGACTTTAGGGTGATGCTTAGGTGTGGATAGTGGTATGGGACGCTATCTATACATTGCACAAAGTGTTACTTGAGGGTTGCTTGGGGTGAAGGTGAAAAGGTAAAGGTAATGGGTTTATATGTTGAACATGTCTATAATGTGGATAATGTCTTGTAATTTGGTTGTGACTTGTATTATGCCTCTTATAATAACTCATGAGGTTTTATAAAAAATGGCATACTAGCATGACTTTCAAGAAAATGTCCCTTTTAAAACATGTTTTTCCATGGTCATCATACTTAGTACTTTTTGTGTGGTAAGCCATATTCTCTTATTTTTTACTACTAGTGTAGGTTCCAGCAAGTGATCGTCTCTAGCTAGAAGTTGAAGTGCTTGGATAGAGATTTCCTCCAAGACTTGGTATGTCCTCATAGATCGAGGACAAAGACAGTTGTTGTTCTAGTTCCTTTATGTTTAAGACTTTGTAATAGACATTATAGTATTTTCGACTGTCAAGGGCTGAGACCCTATCTGGTTAAAGTTTTTCTTGAGAAGGCCATTTGAGACTTAGTCTTTCCGCTGCTTTATGAAAGAGTTTATAATAGTTTGGTCATGAATGAAATTTTTAATTCCGCACTATTTTTTATTGTCTATGCAATGAATGAGCTAAGAGGCTTGTATTAGATCCCTTCGGGGTCGAGTACGGTGTGTCACGACTAGGGGTTGCTCTCGATTCTTGACACCTTTTGGGGTGGAAATATTACACAAGCTCCAAACATACCTCCTCATAAGGATCTCAGCTGAAACAAGGCTTAAGGAAAAGAGTACAACTCACTGTTAGCTCAAACGCATGATTCGTATAAATATGGATGCATTAATCTGAAACTCAACATTTAACTCACTCATGGACTTCTCTCAAGCCCTTCTACAGTCTCATGACTTCCTCAAGATTTTGCTAAGAGTAACTCATTGATAAAGAACTGACTTTTCTATTCAACCACCTCTAGTACGATGGGTAGTTGAATGAATGAATCTGAGAATCACACGAGTATGAATAAACCTCTATCTATTGCACGATTAAGAGTATGAAAGAAGGGAAACTTTTCTTAAATGTCTGTAGTCCCTCATTTATAGAAGTGGGGCCCTCACAACCATAAATAAGTTCCTACTGACACGGCTTCATAGACACCCTAGGACATTTGAACTCTAAGCTCTGATACCAAGTTTTTCACGACTCAAGCCTACACCCTAGACGTGGCCGACACTCGAGAAATATTTCTGGTCACCAAGCGAACCCTCATCCTGGCTGACTATAAGCAGAAGACTAAATCAAGCATAAAAGTTTAAAAACTGAATAAAATCAATCACTAAAATACAAATCTATAACTCAAATGAAAAACTTTGAATAAAATAATATATTCAACTCGCCCAAAAATGGGCAATTTCAGTATTTACAACATTTAACAAAATAAATGAACAGACTTCTGAAACTCTACTATCTATCTATGAAGCATCTAAATGACATAGATGGAAGTCGGGACAAGACCCACGACATCCTGACAAGATTGAAAAGTAAATGAAATCCTTCGGAAGAAAGGAGGATCACCATAGCTAACTCAAACTCCATGTTGTATCAACAAAGCTCCTGTTGATGATCCTGAATAACTAAATCTGCATCATGAAAGGATGCAGGCCAAATAGCTCAGTACGTGGAATGTACGAGCATCTAAGGGGAATTCTAAAGTACAACGTAAGCTTGAAACTTGATTAAAAAAAGGAAACATAGTTACCTCTTCTCAAACTTACTCAATTCAAGGAATACTCAAGGATACTCATAACTACTCAAACTTACTCAACTTAGAAGTACTCAAGGATAAGATACTCAACTCAGTAATTAGGTTCTCAACTCACTGAAACTCAACTATAAGGTACTCAACACAATGAAGCACAGATCAACTCAAGATACTCAACTCAAGATACTCAACTCGAAGGTACTCAACTCAAGATACTTAACTCTGGATATTCAACTCAATATAAAGCAACAATAAGAGATGCAATTTATGGAAAGCTTTTAAAACTGCATAAAGCAACTCAATGTATTTAAGAATACAATATACTCAATTTGTATATATAAAAATACAATATAACTTTGTGAGAGTTTCTTTAACCGAAAACCATCACTATGAGCCTAAGTGATGATACAACGTCTTGACCACACTGCCAGAACTATCCTATACTTCGCCATCATATATAACACCTTAACTAAGTGAATCCACTAGTCTATGCTAAAAAGCACTTAAGGAATAATATAAAAAGTATGAATCCGTTACTACACATGATGGCTACATGGTTTATAGAGACTTGAGTTATTTGAACTCAAACTCGTCCCCATATCGGTCAACAATTCTACTCCAAAATATTTAGCTCGTATGTTTAAAACATAAAAAAAAAATTCTATTTGAGAAATCGATGTTCCCCTTCTTGCTTAAAACTCTTTTAGAAATCTCAGTTTCCTCTCATCTTAAATGTGAAAACATTTACTCTTGGGAATACTTAGTTCCTATATATCATTTTAAAGAAAATGAACTTTAGTCTTACTCTATACTCAACTTCAAAGCTTAAGCCTTAAAAAAAAGTTCAAACATTTATAAAAGACTTCTTAGAATATGGTAGATTGCAAATTTACTATTTTCTCTTCTTTCTCTATGTAACAATTCTAAATTTTAAGTTAAGAATTCTATTCTTTCAAATTCTTTTAGGGTAGAAACTTTCCGAACATTTATGGTAACTTATTTTCTCACTCTATTACCTTGACATTATGAATGATCTCATGCAATTGTGTAAGTACGTATTTATATTAATATATGTTAAATATAGAAGACTTGGACTTGGACTTGGACTTGGGGCTTGGGCTTGGATCGAAACTTAAAATAAATATTTTTTATAAATCTTAAATATTTGCTCTATAAATAACAATGTTTTTACAGACAAGAATAATATATATAGAAAGAAGGGTCGTTATATAT
>JAJOOH010023119.1:0-21883 GCA_029582605.1 Solanum gracilifrons
TACTGAATAAGAATCCCGATAAGAGAGGATTATATGCACTCGAGCAGCCAACAATCAACAATAATGGCTATAAGTATAACAACGATAACAACTCAATTACATTGCTCCTAAGCTTTAAGGAAACATGCCATAGGAAGAGAATAACTTTAACATACCTTTTTCGCTAAATTCACGTGGCCTAAAGACTTTAACTCATAACTCCCTCGATACTACAACAAGGTAGGACCATAATCAACACATAAAATAAAAGATATCATGACAATACAATAAAAGATATGTATTTCCGTCGCAAATTGCTATTTGTTGCTTATAAAAGCTAGAGTCGATGAAAGAAGGGTCTTACCTCGATCTTAGGTTCGTAATCCACCTCAAAACCTTCAAATATATTCAAACCCTTGCTGTCCCAACTCTAAAATGTGATATGCTACGCAATCGATAAAACAAATTATACCACGATGATGAGCCCAACGCGTAGAACAACTTTCGTCAAGGACTTACATCGAGAAAATCTATATTTCACTTGATCCTAAAAATGGGTTTCTATGTTTTCTCTGTATATTTAGCTTAAAATGAAGAAAAAACTCGAAGAAGAAGATATATACAACTTTCCACCGACCTAGGGCCCCACCTCACGTGCCTGCTTGCGCAGTCCCACGAAAATGCGAATATCTCTCTATTTTGAAGTCGTATGAATGAATGGTTTGATGCGTTGGAAACTAGACTCGTAGAACTTCGATTCGATAGTTTGTGGGGCCCATAAATCTTTATATATTTTGAGAAAACCTCCAAGACATTTGACCCAAATTTCAGAGAAATCTTTAAGAAGGAATTTACGATAACTTCCGCCAACTTTTATTTTGCAACTTACCTAACTTCAAAACTTGAGATGCAACACTTGAACACTTAAAATAGGAAATACCACATCATTCTTAATTTATTACTCACCCTCCTTGTCTTTCCACGAAGATACAAGTTAATTTAGACGTTTTGAAAATTCGGGGTGTTACATTTTTGGGGTTTTCCTTTTTATTAAAATATTAAGTAACGTCATTTCGTATTATATTAAACTAGCTATATAAGTCTTTTAGACCCCCAAACTAACTCATCAAAATCATAATTCCTAAATCCCTAAATCAAAACCAATTTCCCCCAAAAATCATCTCTCTAGAACTCCAAAGAAGAAGAAGAAGAAGAAGATCAAGCTACGGTTTGAAAAAGGAAGTTTTTTCACTCAAATTCGTTGGATTTATTTACTAAGGTATCGTACCATTTCATCCATAGATATTTTTCATCTATGGAGTCCCTCCAAAACCCCCAATTTCAAACCCTGAAAACCCAAAAGTTATGATTTGACTTCAATCCCATGGATTCCTTTCAAATTCTTTTTTAATGATTGAATTATGTTTTATTATGGATAGAATGGTGATTTTATATGGTTGTATCTTGAATTCCCCAAAAATCCATGGATTTCCCTATTTTCCCAACTTGGATCACAAAGTGTGGTCATTGATTGATGCAAGTAGAATATGATAGAATTATGCATCTAATAATTGAATCACTTTAATTATGTTATCATCCATGTCTAATGTAGTAATTCTAGATGTGTTGATGAGTTGTGATCCATGGTCCTTGAAAGGCTAAGTATGAGAATTATGCATGAATATGAGTTTAAGGTATATGCTTTATGAACTCTTTGAGAGTAAAGTGAATATGATTATAATCTAGTTGTTGTATTTTTGAAAGTTATCCTCATGTACACACTAATGTATGAATAAGGTATGATATGAAAGGTTTGTCACATGTAGTGATTCTAAAGTTGGAAGACTAGTCTCACCTATTGAATCTATGAGCTTTAGTATGAGTTATGTTGGATTGAGTGTCAAGACATTCTTCCATAATTATGAACTTACGTAAAGACTTAATATCAACTCAATGGGAATTAATGCTTAGCACCGAGTGGATATTGCCAATGAGATGGAAGCTCCTCCGCTAGTAGAGGGCGGGTTTCTAGAAGAGGTCTCATGAGATGGAAGCTCCTCCACTAGTTGAGGGAGGGTTTCTAGTAGCAATCTCCTTATCCCATAACTATGTGCCCACATAAGTCTTTATCTAGTGGATCCACCTAAGCTAAGAGTATGGTTCTACCTTAGGCAAGTAAGACAACCCCTTTTCGGTGTGGGGTAGACACCAGATGCCATGATAAGCTCACATGGTCTATGTCGGTTAAGGCTAATCTCCCTTTACAATAGTATGACAATAATATGAGATATGAACTATAGTTACTCAATAAGCTTTACTTAGTATGGGTGAGATTATGGTATCTTATTCATCATTGCACAAGTATGCTTTGTGGGTATTTATAGTATGGTCCTATTATGATATGATGATATTTGATTTGATTATGCTTATGACTTATGCTTTTCCATTATCTTCAAAGTGATGTTTTAAACTAGTAAATAGCATGCATTTGACTAAAGTGTCCCTTTTAGCATGTCTACAAGTATTTTATGCATGGCTATCATACTTAGTGCAGTTTTGTACTAGCTCTTATTTCTTCTACATTTTTACAAAGTGTAGGGTTCGTTTCTTAAGGCGATGATCATTTGGTTCAATCTAGGATTTGACTATTCTCCTTTCTTGTGGTGAATCCTCATGATTCGAGGATGGGAGATTCACTTTGAGTTTCATTCTTGTATTTTCATTTTGGATTATGTTGTTTTGGGCTGTGACACTATTTGACTAAAGTATTGTGATAGATGGCTAATTGAGACAAGTCTAGACTTCCTCTTTGCTTTTATGAAAACTTCTTAAGACTTATATGCATTTTTACACTCATTGTTCTAATTCTTTATCTTATGATATGCTAAGTGGCCTGCATGGTGCCTTTCGGGGTATTATGTTCCTTGTTACGTCTAGGGGTACCCTTGTGTCGTGACATGGCCTCGTCACTAGTAGACACCACTTGCCGGGACTGTCTCCTAGTGGTCCGTGGTACAGTAGGGGAACCTCTGGTGGTAGGTGGAACATACTCATGATTGTTATCTTCATCAATTAGCCGAAGGAAGGGGGCGACTGATTTGGACTTTCCCCCTCGTGCATAAGTAAGAGCTTGTTTTGGAGCCAAAGTACATGTAGAAGCTTAGTTAGTACCCAAAGAACACAAAAGGACCCATGAAATATTTTTAGAACAATATTCGGACCCAGACATAAACTAAAAAATTTCTCAGGCAGTAGGTGAACTAGCGACCCATGGTGGGTACATATGGTCCGTTGATGAAACGACGGCCCGTAGGTCCCCTTCGTAGGTCAGAGTACCCAAAGTTAGGTCTCTAATATGGGAACCACGGATGTGCAGAATAGTTTGTCGATCAAATGACAGATCGTAGTCTACACCATGGTTCTACACTTAAGCAATTTTTTGTGTGCCACTGGTCCACGGACCTCGACCTACAGCCTGTGAGTTGAAGTCGTGGGTCAGTTCTGTGCCAGGTTATCCTCAACTTTTAGTCAATGCACAATTTCATCAAGTAATGACCAAATTTAAGTCTAAACATGCATTTCAACACATTATTCGGTAGTTCATCATCCTTAGGGTTCCAATTTACACACAATTTAACTTTTAACACAACCAAAACAATGAAACCCCAAGTTAAAACTTTCTATTAGACCTAACAACCTACGGATTTGGTTGAACTTTCTTACACACTCACACACCATAATTCCAAGGGTGTTTCTAGACTATATTTTATCATTCAAATAGGATATTAACAACCCAAGGTCAAGTTCAACTTCATGATTTCATGATTTAAACAATGAACAATGAATTCAAAGTTAGGGTGAAATTATTTAGCTTACAAGTAATCGAAGTTGGTGAGTGTATTAGTGCAATGGAAATCCTTGAACCTTTGCTAGCCTTCGACACCGAACCCGAACCTTGGAATCCTTGGGGAAGAAAATGGAAGTGATTAGGAAGAGAAGACGAAAGATATGGGATTTGGAATTTGATTGTAGATCAGTGAGAGATGATTTGGTGGGTTATTAAAGGATTAAAAATGGGTATATGGAAGGTTAAAAATGGTTGGGAGGGAATTATGGAAGTGTGGGATGTTTTGAAAATGAATGGTTTTATAAAAAAGTGGTTCAGGCCGGGTCAGGCAGAAACCTAGTTTGGACCCACGAGACCCCATCGACGGTTCGTGGGTCAACCTACGATCCGTCGATAGGGTCTGTGGGTCATGCTGACACTTAGAAAAAATATAAAACTTACGTGGGATCTACGATCGCCATACACAGTCCATAAATTGACCAACGGACCATCGATCGGCCCCGTAGACCACTGCACAACTATTTTCTACAGGTTGTGCCTTTTTGTTCCTACACAAGTAGCAACCATTAGGACTTTTTTTTTACATTTTTTAGACACGGACCCTTTTCTATATCTAGACAACACTAAAACATAAAAATAAACACTTATCTAAAGAGCTACAAAAAAACAAAAAGAAAGAAGAGAACTCCTAAATCGAAAAAAAAATCCTATAGTTGGCTAGATTATACATCTTGGGTTGCCTCCCAAGCAGTGCTTGATTTAACGTCATGGCACGACGCAGACAACTTCATTACTCAGACTTCATCAAGATAATACACCTCAATCACTTCTTACACACTCTCAAATTTCCCCAAGTAGACTTTGATCCTCTGCCCGTTCACTTTGAACCTTGTTCCTTCCTTATTTTCGAGCTCTACCGCTCCATGTGGAAATACTTGAGTCAATCTGAATGGCTCAGTCCACTTGGACTTGAGTTTGCCTGGAAACAGCCTCAACCTTGAGTTGAATAAGAGCACTAGATCACCAACAACAAATTCACGCTTTACAATCTTTTGATCATGGTACTTTGTCATCTTCTCTTTATACAGGGCTGAACTTTCATATGCTCTTAGGCAAAACTCATCAAGATCATTCATATCCATTAGCCTTTGACTCGATGCGACGCCACAATCCAAATTCAACTTCTTTAGCGCCCATATTGCTTTATGCTCTAGCTCTATAGCAAAATGACATGATTTCCCATATACAATTTGGTATGGGGAAATACGTATGGGAGTCTTGAATGCAGTGAGATAGGCCCATAGAGCATCATCAAGCCTTCTTGACCAAATCAGTTCTGTTGGCGTTCACAGTCTTTGCAAGGATTTACTTTATCTCTTTATTTGACACCTCAACTTGCCCACTAGACTACGGTTGATAAGGAGTGGCTACATTGTGACAAACTCCATATTTCTCTAGCAACGCCTTAAACAACTTATTACAAAAGTGAGAACATCCATCGCTGATAATCAACCTAGGTGTACAAAATCTGGAGAAGATACTTTTTTTAGGAATGCGGTGACATACTTTTCCTCATTGTTTGAAATTGCAATTGCCTCCACCCATTTTTATACATAGTTAACCGCAACAAGAATATACTTCATCCCATGTGAACTCACAAACGAACCCATGAAGTCAAGACCCCAGACATCAAATTTCTCAATCACCAATATCGGGTTCATAGGTAGTTCTTGCTTCTTAAAAAATCCTCCTTCTCTTTGGCAACATTCGCAAGACTTGGCGAAATCATGAGCATCTTGGTGGATGGTAGGCCAGTAATACCACACTGCAAGATTTTATGAGCAGTTCAAATACCACTATGGTGCCGACCAATAGGCGATGAATGACATGCATCTAGTATACTCATCATCTCAACCTCTAGCACACAACGATGAATAATCCCATCAGCACAAACACGAAACAAGTAAGGCTCATCCTGAAAGAACTTCTTTACATCATGCATAAACTTTTTTCTTTGGTGAAATGACAAATCTAATGGAACCAAATCTCTTGCCAAATAGTTAGCAAAATCTGCGAACCAAGGGATAAGATCATAAGAAGCATCCACTACCTATTCATCTGGGAATGCATCTTTAATCTTAGCCCCATCTCCCAACTTGAGCTTAGCTTCCTCATCCAATCTGGACAAATGGTCGGCAAGCATATTTTTTGTTCCTTTTCTATCCTTCACCTTAAAAATGAAATCTTGCAGCAACAACACCCATCTAATCAACCTTGGTTTTGCATCCTTTATAGCCATCAGATGCACTATGACCTTAGTACCAAGCAAGTAGGATCAAAATTTCTCGAATGCAAAAGCTTTTAGGTCCACAAATTGGACTCATTTAGGGTTGTATTTTGATAAAAATTAGTTTCCTCAAATGCATATTTTGTCTCAATATCTGATGAAAACCCTTAATTTTCAGGTATTTGGAGTTGGAGGGAAAGCATGGACACTACTTAGCAAAAAGGAACAAAGGCAGTTGAAAGAACGGAGAAATGAAGATCTGAGAATCGCCGAACACATTTGGCGAGTCACCAAAAGGTCTTATCCTTGCCTTTTGTTCCAGTGTGCTGAGCCCTGAAAGAAAGGATCACATCGACAGTGAAAAGGAGCAGTCGGCGTGTCGACGAGCAGTTCGGCGAAGCAGTACTATGTCACCCATTGATCCAAAACATGACGATGCTGAAGGATAGAGAAAGACGACGATGAAACCTACCAAAGGGCGGATCACCAAGTTGATCGGCGATCTCGACTAACGACGCCGAATGATCCGCTGCAGCACAGATTTTTTGAAAACTATAAATACTTGTTGAGAATTGTAACTTAACATCAGATTTTTAATATGAGATTTTTAATATTAGATTTTTAATATAGAATTTTGAGTTCTAAGTTTGGATAGGGTTTTGAAGAACTTGAAGATTCAAAGGGTTTCAACTCCAAGAATTTGGACTTGGGTCTTGTGGATTCTTCACTCTTTGCTTGATTTGAGACTTAAATCTTCATACCCATTTTAATGCAAACTCATATTGGTATCAATTTCTATCTCTTTTACATGTCTAGCTAAAACCCCAATTATTGGGCTGTGATTTTGTGAATATGGGTTAGACTATCTGTTGGGTCTTTACTTGTTGATAATTTATTTGTTGTTTAGATGTGATTTCGTTTAGTAGTTTTGGTGGAACTTAATGAAATTGTAGTTGCAAATATTATTTCACCTTTATCTTTTCGGCTTGCACGAGAGAGAGGTCGTAAAACTAAGACTACTAAATTGATGGCTGGTGGGATTGGGTCAACATGAGGTTCAGCTCGAGAGAGTGAACCCTAGTACTTCTCCCACACACTCTGCTCGAGAGAGTGAGTGGGCTAAGGCGGAGGCTGTTCTTCATGCGGCAACTCGGTGTTCGAGAAAAACAGAGTTGATTCGGGGTAAGTTGCTCGAGAGAGAATTTACCCCCACTATAGTCTAGCCTAGTCACAAATATTTAACGGATTTATTATCAAAAGCATGTACCCAATAGTTTAGTTTATCATGTATTCCTATCACATCCCAAGAATCCCCTCTCATAGATTAGTACTAATTATATTTTCGCTTCTTTTTGTTTACTTGTGACAAACCCCCATTGTTAATTGACACTCTTGTGTCACACCTTAGATTTAACATGTTCTTATTCGATAATGTTTTTAGCTATGACTAGTTAGAACTTAATTTTATTTTTTATTAATTCTTAAAACCACTCCCTTGGGACTCGACCCCAACCCTTGGTTGGGTTACTTTACTATTGAACGATCGTAGACACTCGCATTGGAAGTTGTGTTATGTAAACATCAAAATGGCGCCACTGCCGGGGAGTGGTGTTAGTGTAGAATTCTTAGTCTGTAAAATTTTAGTTCTTGTTAGTTGTAGTTTCACTAACTTTATTTTTAGTTTTTTTTTCTTTGAGTTGTTGCAGTAGGCAGATACCCTGAGCATGACTGAGGGAAATAGTAGCAAATTGGCTGAGACGAACCAAGAAGTCGAGAGGGACTTCAAGTTAACCGCACTGGTAACTCAGCTGAACAATTTAGCCACCAAAATATCAGAGGTGGAAGACAAGTGCAAAAGTCAAGGGAGGTACATACCGCCTCATGAGCGGAAAAAGTTTAGAGAGAGGGAGAACAATCGTGTCGAGGACACACTACAAATCATTCTCCAAAAGATCACAAAACAAGATCGAGTGTTGGAAGAGATGAAAGAGAATATTGAATTGTTGAATCAGATGATTGTCTCTCATTCTAGATCGATCCAGCTAATCAGAACACTCATGAATTATACAGTTCCTCCTCTCCACTCAAATGAATTATTGGGGTTACCTAGTAACACTAGGGCCAACCCCAATGATGAAGAGTGAGAGAGGACTTGTGTCGGGCCATGACGTTAACTAAGGCACTTCTTGGGAGGCAACCTAAGGTCTTAAATGCTTTATTTTTGTCTTAGAAATAATGATGTTTTAATTGTGCAGGTTAAAGTGTGGAGAGTGTGTGGAAATTGCGTTTGGCAAACTTCAAGTCCATTCAGCGAATCGCCGAACAAGTCGGCGAACCCTATGTAAGCCGTTGTTTGGACACTCACTTTGACTGAAGGTCCTATAAAACTCAGCGAGGTAAGTGATCACTCGGCGTGTCGCTGAGTGGGTCGGCGAGTAATACTAACGTCGCCGAATGGGCAAGATCTATGTAATCTTTATAAAGCCATAAGTTTAAACTTTCAACCCTTTTTATTTTCCTTCACTTTTGACCTTCGTAAACTCGCACCTACTTAGTATTTTCAATATTTTCGCATTCAAAAAGTATTTTAGTTGATTGATTTGTGCTCGAAATCGGAATATTTTGCCGCCTAGCATTTTAGTCTTGTTTTAATTGGTAGTAAAGGTTGGTTTTCCTAAACCCCGCATTTATTTTTTATATTTGAACTCTTATGCTAGTGATATTATTTGGTTGTCGTGTGATGGGAAACTCTGATAGGTTTAGATCGTTCGAATGCCGAGTTTAATTCGTAGATCTTGCCCATTTTATCTTGATTTTTGAACTCCCTTTTGTTGCCCGTCAAAATGACTTAAATTTCGTGAGGTTGTGCGTAGCATTTAGCATGGTTGTGTATTATGGTTCTGAACTTAATTGTACTAGTGAATAGTTAAATTTTGTTTTTGGGGGTTGCGGGATTGAATTTGAGAAGATGGGTCAAGTGTAGGCATGTTGGGCTGTTTGGCGAGCTAGGTCGAGCTCGCCGAACTACTCGGCAGTTCGCCTAATGAGCCCATCTCGCCTTTAAATTCATGTTATACTAGTTATTGGTTTATGTAACTTTTGGTGAGAAGCCTGAGGTCGCCAAAATCACTCAGCGACTCTTCGATCGTCTTCTAGATCGCCCTTTATCTGCACTCCTGAACTTGTATTTCACTGTTTCTTTCGGCGGAAAAAACCCTACTCGCCGAAAAGGCCTTCCCATCGCCAACATGCTAAAATTTTTAAGCCAATCTTATCGGTGAGCTCGACTTAGCTCACCGAAGCGATTTGGCGATTCGCCAATTTATTCAACGAGTCTTTCTGCAACTATGTTTACATGAATTTGAGTTAGTCTATCTAATTTTTTCCACTATATTTACAGACATAGCTAGGTCTAAAGTTGCTAGGAGAAACATGCCACACCAAAGGAAAACAAAAGGGATTACAATTAATGAGGATGCAGCTGCATCCAAGGGCCAGGCCACAAAACTTTCCACAACTGGTGGAAAAGGCAAGGGCAAAGACAAAGCCCCTGAGTTATCAAAAGCAAGCTCCGACAGTGATGGATTTTATACCAATGACCCCAACCCATCTAAAAGTGTGGGTTCGAGTTCTGAAGAGGATGACCAGACCGAGGTACAGAGGGCTGAGTTATGATCCAAAAAGTTGAACGATCCATCTAGGAAGAGGAAGTCTCAGCCTACCACTCCTACTCCTCCAGTCCCAGAGCAAGCAATAGTGTTGGCACCTCCAGTACAGGGCCCTCCGCCCAAGTCAATGAATAGATTAAAGGTTGAGGGGCTGAGGATGATTCTTGAGGAAAAGTGTATGTCTGTAGATGGGGTTATTGACAGGTACCAAGAGATAATAGAGTGCCTGAGACACCACAAGTTCCGAATCTTCACCAGACACCGCAGTCCTTTTATTCCAAACTGGGTAAGAGAGTTCTACAGTGCATACTATGCACTAATACCCCAGAAAAATAGCTAGCAGTAGCCTTCAAAGAAGTTGACTATGTGGTTGTTAGAGGAAGGAGGGTGAAGTGTGATAGTGGGGCGATCAACGCAGTCTTGGGCATGTCCACCGATATTAGGGATCACTGCCAGCACTTGATCAGAACGAAGAAGCTGGATGAGATGAAAAAGTGGTTAGCCCCACTAATTTTATACGATACTCCGAAGTGGTTGGCGGAAGGAGCTCAGATTGAAAAGAAAGAACTCAACATAGCTGCAAGATTTTGGTTCGGTTTTATCAGCAGCACAATTATGTCATCCCAGAATGAGTCGATCCTACACATTGCCAAGGCAGCCTGCCTGGGTTGCATCATAGAGAAAACTCGGATAAACATGGGTATGATCATTGCTTCAGAGATACTCATGTGTGCAAGGCAGAGCCAGACCTCACACCATCTCGCGTACCTTGAGATGCC
Source organism: Solanum gracilifrons (assembly GCA_029582605.1). Taxonomy (NCBI): domain Eukaryota; kingdom Viridiplantae; phylum Streptophyta; class Magnoliopsida; order Solanales; family Solanaceae; genus Solanum; species Solanum gracilifrons. The sequence continues at coordinate 10,561 of JAJOOH010023119.1, forward strand.
AAGAAGGATGTAGAAGTGATGCCCACATCCTCTACTGATATCCGAAGGATCAAAGTCAAGTACCTTAAGGAGAAGGCAGCCTCGGTGGAGTCAGTGAACACAGAATCATCACCTACAGAGGCATTTTTGCCTACTCCGTCCCTTGGGACTTCAAGTATATCAATTACCACTGCTACTCCTACTGACACTCTAGGTTCTTCTGCTGCTGCAGCGCCTCCCAGACCTTCTGTTGTTGTTGTTGTTTCCTGACCACCACTCACCCAGGCTTCCCTACTCCGGATGGGACAGCTGGCCCATTCTGCTAATCGTCGGGCTGCTGATCTAGAGGCCTCTGTTCCAGGCATATTTCAGACTTCCCTCACTGACATTGTGACACCACTAAGCACTGCCATTGATGCCCTAGCAGCCAGGATAGTGATGTGTGAGCACAACCAAGGGGCCACAGAGGAGGTGACGGCTTTAAAGGCTGCCATTGCTAAGAAAAGATATGAACTACATGAAGTCCACCGATATATCCATGGTCTTTGGAACAGTGGAGGATTCAGATGTGCCTAAGATGCCTCAGACCACCACAGCACATGGGGATGGAATGGAGTAAACAGTTGATCCTGAGTGAGAGGTAGAGAAAAGTGAAGAGATGCTTGAGGAGACTAAGGGAGCTGCAAATGAAGACTTGACCAAGACTGAAGCAATTATAAAATATGTTGATGTGTAGGCTCCTTTGGCAAAGGTACATGTTGCTAGATCTAGTGGAGTTGGTCCTTCTGAGGTCACTTCGAGCACCGATGCCCAGACAGATGGATGAACCACTTAGACAGGATCCTTTTTTTACCTCCCACTCTGTCTTTCTTTAATTTACATTCTGGATATTTTATTACTTGCATTTGAGGACAAATTGCTTTTATTTATGGTGGGGTGAGGCCCACCTTTGTGTGCTATTTGTGAATTATATTTCATTTATGTATTTAGGTTGTAAGCTATAATTGTGTTAAATACTGCTTTCGTGGAAGGTTTGAGCTTGTGGCTCCGTGTTTTAAATTGCAAAATGATTTTAACCGTTCCAAAAAAATTTTGCTACCCCTTCTGTGTTGAATGTGGTTGTTCCTTCGCAAATTTGAGTATTGGTTCCGATCAATACTGATGACTTGGATAGTGCTTATAATCGAACAAACATGAATGTGCGGCTACAATGAGGCCAAATGAAGTTTCATAGACAATATGTGAACTCTTTGCATCTCGTTGTGACTACCCAATGATCAAATTGAGTCTCTTGTGATGATCGTTGCACACTAACGAAAGTGTGGAGTCTTGTTTGACTTACAGTTTCAATGCCTAGTGTGATAAGCTTACCTGTTAACTATGCATGATGGATCCTAGAATTTTCCCCGTTGGTCCGGTCAACTAAGTGATACTATCTCTTGATATGATCTTAGGCAACTTCTAAGAGTGTGAGCCAATTTGGCATATACATATTGTGTGTCCTACCTTGTGCGTGTGTGAACCGCTTTTGAACACCCTTTGAGCCTTACCTTTCTTTGGAAGAAACTTGATGAAAACAATGACCTTTCTTTATCCATCACCCATAATCCTTGTGAAGTTGTGGCTAATTGAATAGCCCACTTAGGCCAACAGCCTAAGTTGGGGGTGTGGTGAAAAGATAAGATCAAGTCAAAAAGTGCAAGGAATGTCTCCTTCAACCCATGGTGTTGAGAAAAATGGAACCTCTACATAAAAAAATAAAAAAAAATAAAAAAAAAAAAGAGAAAAAGAAAAGAATGAAAAAGAAAGTTGTGAAATAAAGTACAAAAGAAATGGGGTTTCCAAACAATCCATGGAACGTGAATAAGAGGATGACTTATGAGCACTAAAGAAAATAATGAAGGAAAAGGAAAGGAAGTGTTGTGCACACCACATTTCATGAGGATGAAACTCATTGAGCCTATATGACCATACTGTTGCACTCAGCCCCATTACAATCCTTGAAAAGACTTTTTTTTATCTTGAGTGAGCTGAAGCAAGTGTTGATTGGAAAATACGGGCAAACCTATGGGTGAAATTATGCATTGTGTTCTTCTTTGTGAGTGTGAGCGTTGCATCTGATTCCGAAGCTATAAACCGTGAACCATTATGTGAATATGGAATCATTCTTTGTGTGAGGGTATTTGAACACTATAGTTGAGCTTGAACTTGCATTTGAAGCAACTATTGTGAGTTCGAGATTCTTTGATAATGGTATGTCACAACTTGAAACTTTGAGTGCACATTTGATCCTTGCATGAGTAAGTTAAGTCTTGTTGTGTACATTTATGATTGATTCTTGTATATCACTATTTGAGACACCCTTTTTGAACAGCCGAACTCGAGTTTGCTTGAGGACAAGCAAAAGTTTAAGTTGGGGGTGTTGATGAGTCCACAAATTGGACTCATTTAGGGCTTTATTTTGATAAAATTAGTGTCCTCAAAAGCATATTTTGTCTCAATATCTAATGAAAACCCTTAAGTTTTAGGTATTTGGAGTTGGAGGGAAAGCATGGACACTACTTAGCAAAAAGGAACAAAGGCAGCTGAAAGAACGAAGAAATGAAGATCTGAGAATCGCCGAACACATTTGGTGAGTCGCCAAAAGGTCTTATCCTCGCCATTTGTTCCAGTGTTCTGAGCCTTGAAAGAAAAGGATCAAATCAGCGATGAAAAGGAGCAGTCGGAGTGTCACCAAGCAGTTCTGCGAAGTAGTACTATATCACCCAATGATCCAAAACACGACGATGCTAAAGGATAGAGCAAGACGGCGATGAAACCTACCAAAGAGCGGATCATCGAGTTGATCGACGATCTCGACTAACGACGCCAAATGATCCGATGCAGCACAGATTTTTGAAAACTATAAATACTCTTTGAGAGTTATAGCTTAACATCAGATTTTTAATATCAGATTTTTAATATAGAATTTTTAACATAGAATTTTGAGTTCTAAGTTTGGAGAGGGTTTTGAAAAACTTGAAGATTCAAAGGGTTTCAAGTCCAAGAATTTGGACTTGGGTCTTGTGGATTCTTCACTCTTTGCTTGTTTTGAAATCTTCATACCCATTTGAATGCAAACTCATATTGGTATAAATTTCTATCTCTTTTACATGTCTAGCTAAAACCCCAATTCTTGGGGTGTGATTTTGTGAATATGGGTTATATTATATGTTGGGTCTTGCTTGTTGATAACTTATTTGTTGTTTAGATGTGATTTTGTTTAGTAGTTGTGGTGGAACTTAATGAAATTGTAGTTGCAAATACGATTTCACCTTTGTGTTTTCATCTTGCTCGAGAGAGAGGTCGTAAAACTAAAACTACTAAATTGATGGTTGGTGGAATTGGGTCGACATGACGTTTAGCTCGAGAGAATGAACCCTATTCCTTATCTGACACACTCAGCTCGAGAGAGTGAGTGGGCTAAGGTGGAGGTTGTTCTTCATGCAGCAACTCGGTGTTCAAGAGAAACCGAGTTGATTTGGGGTAAGTTGCTCAAGAGAGAATTTACCCCTACTATAGTCTAGCCTAGTTACAAATATTTAACGGATTTATTATTAAAAACATGTACCCAATAATTTAGTTTATCCCGTATTCCTATCACATCCCAAGAATCTCCTCTCCTTGATTAGTACTCCTTATATTTTCGCTGATTTTTGTTTACTTGTGATAAACCGCCATTGTTAATTGACACTCTTGTGTCACCCCTTAGATTTAACATGTTCTTATTCATTAATGTTTTTAGCTATGACTAGTTAGAACTTAATTTTATTTTTCTATTAATTCTCCAAAACCACTCCCTTGGGACTCGACCCCAACCCTTTGATGGGTTACTTTACTATTGTACGATTATAGACACTCGCATTGGAAGTTGTTTTTTGATTACGTAAACATCAAAAACCACAATAAAGAGTTCATGTTCAATCACAGTATAGTTATTTTGAGCCACATTCAGAGCTTTGCTGGCATAGTAAATTGGATGAAGAATCTTCTCTCGCCTCTGTCCCAATACCACACCAAGCGCCACCCCACTCGCATCACACGTTACTTCAAACAATTTCCCCCAATCTGGTGAAATAATGATATGTGTTGATACCAACCATTCTTTTAACTCTCCAAATGCTCTCAGACAAGCATCACTAAAATCAAACTTACACTTCTTTTCGAGTAGTTTGCACAATGGGTGTGCAATTTTAGAGAAATCTTTTATGAACCTCCGATAAAAACCTACATGCCCAAGAAAACTTCTAACACCTTTAATAGAGATAGGTGGTGGAAGCTTTTATATTACCTCAACTTTGGCTCTATCAACCTCTATACCTTTCTCAAAAATCAGATGACCCAGAACTATACCCTCTTTCACCATAAAGTTGCACTTTTCCCAATAGAGCACAAGCTTGCACTATTCATACCATTTTAGTACCTCGGCCAAATGCATCAAATAACCATCAAACAAGTCACCTACCACAGAGAAATCATCCATAAATACCTCAATTGTGTCCTCCACCATATCTGAAAATATCGACATCAAACACCTCTGGAAGTGCTGGAGCATACAACCCAAATGGCATCCTTTTGAAGGCGAAAGTCCCATATGGACAACTGAAGGTGGTTTTCTCTTGATCTTCTGGAGCTATGGAGATTTGATTGTACCCCAAATATCCATCTAGAAAATAATACCAACCCTTACCAGCGAGACGATTTAGCATCTGATCCATGAACGGCATTGGGAAATGGTCTACTTCTATCCATGTATTAAGCTTGCGGTAGTCCATACACACTCTCCAACCAGCCACTGGTCTCATCGGAACAACCTCGTTTTTCACATTAACCACAGTAATCCCACCTTTTTAGGTACACACTGAACAGGATAGACCCAACTACTATCTGTAATGGAGTATATAACTCCTGCACCCAACCATTTGATAATTTCCTTTTTCACTACCTCTTGCATCAATGGATTTTATCTCCTTTGGTGCTCAATACTTGGCTTGTTGTCCTACATGCGTTGGATTTTATGAGAACAAATGCCAGGAGGAATCCCAATAATGTCCGTTATAGTCCATCGAATATCCCGCTTGAAGCTCTTCAACACATAAAACAATGTCTTTACTTGTACCTCACTCAAATAAGCTGCAATGATTACCGATAAAGTGTCATCTTTCCCCAAAAATACATACATCAAATGAGATTGTAGAGCCTTGCGCTCCAATTTTGGAGCTTCTTCCCCAGACGGTTTTGCGGGTGAAGAGTAGCCATTCTTTATATATAGCTCCAATCTTTTTGGTTTGGAATGGAATTCGAACCTATCAAGTGCGGCAACTAATTCATCATAGTCTTCAATACGATCACCATCAAAATTCATCATTACCGCTGCCAGTGCATCAATACCCAACCTATCTTCAATAGACACTTCAGAACCTCTCTCCACAATATGATTCACCATTGATACTGACTTAAAATTGCTTTCCTGCTTCATACACCTACATATATTAAAAGTTACCTCCTTATTATTTAGTCGAAACTTCATCTTCCCTTTTTCCATATCACTAAGGCACGCCCAGTAGCAAGGAATGGTCTCCCTAAGATGATGGGAACCTCAACATCAACCTCATAATCAGGTATCACAAAATCCATTGGAAAAATGAATGACTACACCTTCACAAGGACAACCTAGAGAACACTAATGGGCTTCTTCACAGTTCTATCAGCCATGAGTAGATGTATCGCAATCGTTTTTGGAGCCCCTAAACCCAACTTCTTGTAGATCAACAATGGCATCAAATTAATATTGGGACCCAAATCACACAAAGCCTTCGCAAAGTGCAACAAATTGATGGTACAAGGAATAATGAAAGCTCCAGGATCCTCTTTCTTTTGCACAAGTGACCTCATAGCAATGGCACTACAATGTTGCAACCTCTCATCATTTTCAAAATTAACAGCCTCCTCTTGGTCACCAAGTCCTTCTTGAATTTTGCATACCCAGGCATTTGCTCCAAATCTTCTATCAACGGAACATTAATGGAAAGTTGTTTCAACATAGTTATGAACCTGCGGTATTTTCCTTTTTCGGTCTTCTTCACCAATCTCTGTGGGAATGGAGGTGGAGTTCTAGGCACGGGGATAACTTTTTGGGTCACCTCTGCTTCCTTCAATGTAGCCTTGTTTGACTATCCACTAACCTCAATCTCATATGCATATTTTTCTACCACAATTTCAACCTCAGACAGCATAGGGGGATCAATGGTCTGTTTACCTCCGCGAGTAGTGACTCCCATACAATTCCCATCATTCTTTGTATTCTGGATGGTGTTTCTAAGAAGTGTGTCAAGCTAACGTGGGTTCATAGTGGAGGAAAACTAACTAAATTGCTGCTCAGATTGCTTGATTAATACTGCATGCGCATCAACTTTTTGACCGATTCCAGACAAGTCATTTTGCATCTCTTTCACATTCTCATCAGTTGCATCAAACCGCTTCATCATCTTTTGCATCATATCCTCATTGCGCAATATACTACAACTAGCTTCTCTATGACCAGATTCTCTACCAGGTGGAATGTAGGGCCCAACTGGATCATTTTTGTTGCCATAGTTATTTTGGTTGTAGATGTTATCACAATTGTAGTTCCCATCCTGAATATAGTTTCCCTCATGATTGTAGTTGCCATAGTTGTGACCTTGATTTCCTTGACCTTGGCGCCAATTATCCGAGTTGGAACCTTGGGTGTTGGTTTGGAAACCCCTCGTCTGATCATTTACCAAATATGCATACTCCTCATAGTAACATTCCTCAACTGGTGGTGGTGGAGGTCTAGTTAAGTAGTTCACCGCATTCACTTTTTCTGCATCTTCACTCACATGTTTTAATATCAAACCCAGTTTTGTCCTCATTTGAACCATCTCTTCACGAATGTCATCATTTGCTTGATTTGGTACAGTTTGGATTGCAAATGTGTTTCTACCCGTATTCACCTTTCTAGTGCTCCATACCTTATTATTTTGGGAAATCTTCTCTAGTTTTTCAGCGATCTCCTCAAAATTGCACTCAACGTATAATCCTCCAGCAATAGTATTGAGCACAGCTTTCCCATTGTCATCCTACCCTCTCTAGAAATACTTCTTCAGTGACTCATCATCAATGCAGTGATTCAGAATACTTTTGATAAATGCAGTGAACCTATCCCATGAACTGCTCGCAGACTCTCCAGGTAGTGCTACAAAGTTATTTAGTTTATCTTTGTGATTTAGCTTCTTAAATACCGGAAAATACTTTGCCATGAACACCCTATGCAATTGGTCTCATGTATGAATCGAATTGTATGGAAGCTTAGAAAACCACACCGCAGCATCACCAGTCAATGATAGAGGGAAGACTCTCAAACCTATGACATCCACATCCTACTCCGGTCGCCCCACACAACTCTTACGGAAATTTTTCAATTTAGATATGTCACCATGCGGATCTACCGAAGCTAGACCAGAAAACAACCCTCTCGATGTAAGCATTTGCATAAGATTGTTGGTCCCCACAAATGTATGCCATTTAGGTAGAGGAGGAAGAAAAATAGGCCCTTCGAATTCAATTATATTGTAGTCAACCCGGTAGTTATCACGAATCCTCGGTGTTGGCTGATTCTTTACCCTCTCCGCATCCCCGAGTAAATTGCCACCATGTACCTGAGCATTCACATTAACAACCCCAGGAGGCTGCAATTCAACTCCATCACCTAGACCCTCTTCGATTGGATTGTTTAGTACACCTTGGTTATTCATTCTCCTCAAATTCTTATTCAATTTTGGATCTAGGGGGTCAATAATTCGCCTCAACTCCGTGTACTTGGCATACACTAGATTAGAAACCTGTAGAAAACAAAAATAAAAGAAAAATGTTAAATCAGGTAATAATCAGAGTTTTGGTATAATGACTTTTATGTTCTAAGGGTTAAGACTTCCGCATTAGTTTGGTTAGTTATTTGTTTAAACCTTTGGAGTTTATGGGAACTTCGTATTTCTTTTTGTCATTTAAACCTGCTTTTGTATCTTTAAATGCCTAGTTTTTGGTTAAGTTGTTAGTTTGGGTTGTAGTAAGGGTTCTCCCATCGGAGATATAGTGTGGATGCCAATCACAGCGGTGTGGGTCGTGACAAATGACCCCTTCTGTTTCCCAACTATAATCTTAATGAGGCATTAATTGTTGTAAATAGCCAACTTAGGCCAAAATCTTAGGTTAAGGGTGTGGCGAAAAAGGAGGTGAATCTAGAAGTTTGAGAAATTCCTCCCTTTGAAAGATCTTGTTGAAAAAGATGGAACCGCTCCATACAAAAAAAAAGAGAAATGAAAAAGATTGCAAAAAGAGAAATATTGTTGAAATAAAGTGTGTGAAATGAGCAAAAGAAATGAGGTATCCAATAAGTTGTGCTTAAAAGAACAAGGTGTGGATTTTGAGAATCGGAAAGTGTTGTAGAGAAGCTGAAAAAATGAAATGTAGGCCATGCCTCATGAAGGTAGAAGTCACTAAGCCGAAATGATCATAACATTACCCTCAGCCCCATTACAAACCTTGAAAGACCTTTGTGATTTTGAATGAGCTAATTATCATGTTGATTTGAAAATACAGACAAGCCTATGGGGTAAGATCATGTATGTTTTTGTTTTTGGAAGGGTGAGAGTTGTTTCTGATTCCGAATTTTGAAAGTGGATGAGCTTTGTGTTAGCATGGAATCATTTTTTTATGTGAGGGCATTCAAATGCTTTTTGTTGAGCTATAACTTGCATTTGAAGCAAGCATTGTGAGATTGAGTCCATTTGATGATGGTTAGTCACAATTTGAAACTTAGAGTGCACAATTGAACATTGCATGTGTAGTTTGAACCTCTTGTGTGCATGTATGTTGAGTCTTGAAAAGAACTGTTTGTAGAAATCATTGTTGAATTAATTGATCTTGAGTTTTACTTGACGACAAGCAAAAGTTTAAGTTGGGGGTGTTGATGAGTCCTAGATTTTGACTCATTTAGGGATTGGTTTTCATAGCTTATTGTCCTCAAATGCCTAATTTATGCTCTAAACTAATGTTAAAGTGTTGATTTGTAGCAATAAAGGCTAAGGAGCAAGGCAAGGACATTACCAGGCAAAAAGGAGCGAAAAAACTTAAGATATTGAAGAAAGGCAAGTGTGGTGATCGCCAAGACCACTCGGCGAGCCGCCAAGTGGCTCTTTAGCTTGCCTAAAGTTCCAGCATACCATCCCTGGGGAAGAACCTACTTGACGATGGAAATGGACAGTCGGCGGAACACCGAATGGATCGGATAGTTGTTCGAGAGAAAGCTATTCCACTTAAAGTCCAGCCTACCCACAATATTTCATCATAGTATTGTTAAATTTCAATTACCCATATAGTGTAATTAGCTTATAAACGATCACAACCTGACAATTCCTCGTAATATAGTTGTTTCCGTTGTTTTCGTACTTGTTCTAGCTATTAATTGCAATCCAAACCCCTCATTTTACGTTCATTGTCAACCCATTTTGACTTGTTTATATGGTTTCGATAATTTCTATTCCTATAACCTCTTAGACCATTTTATAACTTCATAACTGAATTTAAATAAGTACTGCTCTCTGTGGGTTTGACCCCAATTCTTTATTGGGTTTTGTACTAGTTAACGATGGTCTACACCTAGAATTGGATGAGGTGTATTTGAGATGTTAATCAAAATAGCGCCGCTGCCGGGGAGTGATGTTGTTTAGAATTCTATTACTGAAGTTGAATTATGGTCTTTTTGGTTGTAGTTGAATCAACTTACTTTGGTTTGTGTTGTATGTTTTGAACAGAGGAATAGATGAGCGTGAATGGGAATAGTGATAGTGAGGTGAGACACTAATAGGATATTGGGAATCTGATATACCGTGAGTTTATGGTATTTTTGATACGTTTCACTTAGAATTTGTGTTCCTCTTGAGCTATTTTGTTATTAGGAATCATGTTTTATGTGTAATTATTGCAAGAAATAGGCTTTGACGCGGTTGATCAAGATGCGAGCTGAAAAGTGCAGAAGTGACCACCCACTAAGCCACCCACGAACCGTAGGTCCAACGACGAACCTTTAATAGGCTATCGTTGTTTCTAGTATGGGGGTTGAAGTTTTAGTACTCAATCCACGGAATGCCAGGACGGACCGAAGTCTAGTCCACAGACTGTAGGTGATGTAGCGTAAGTGGAACATCAGGGAAGTCTGACAAAGTGTAGAACCACAGAGCAGTCGACAGACCGTAGGTCAACCCACAGTCTGTCCTGTACATCTGTCGATGGTGATCTGAGAGTTGAAGGTTCCAGTACCTAATGAAATTGTCTGAGTGTTGTGCCACGAAGGGGACCTATAGACCATAGGTCGACCCATGGTTCGTAGGTCGAAGTGTCATTTTAAACTGCGTCCTGGCAGTTTATTTCCTTATTTTGTTTCTTGTTTTATTTAGGATTTGTTTTCTACAAATAAGAGTTATAAACCTCATTTTTAGAGGTTAGACATTATTGTAAACTCTTAGTTTTTGGTGTTTTGGGAATTAACTTGCAAACTTTAGCAATTTGATTTCCGAAATTTGTTTAATACAACTTTCACTTTGAATTACAATTGAAGATTTCGGGTTTCATCAATTCTACTTGTAAGTTCAGGAATTCTTCTTATCTAATTATGAATTGTGAATTCTCAAGCATGAGTAGCTAAATCCATAACTAGGGTTGTGGGAACCATGAGCAATTAACAAAGTATGAATAATAATTAAGTAATTATTGAATAGTGTTTTTGCATGTATTATTAATTCTTTCGTTTAGAAGTCTTTTTTAACGGTGACCAACGTTAGAACTATCCTCGTTTTTACTTGCCGGACCAAGGAGGTAGTGAATGAGAAAAGAATTAACAACAGAGATTTAGTGGATGCTATCTAATAGTCTAATAATGTCAATTAGAGTGAGGGTGAAAACTAAGTCATACATTAATGTGATGAATAATCTGGGGTTAAGGTAATGGTTAGTAAAGCATACACTCGTAGCCGGACCAAGGTGTGTGGTGAAATTCCCTACTTGGAGGGCCAATCACTTAGGTATACCTAACTTGCATACTTTGCATGTTAAACACTAGGAAAGGATTACTATTATTAGGATTACTGCCTTAAGAGCTTGTGGGAAACACATATGCCTTAGTTTCTTTCTCATATTGATAAATCAAAGTTCGAATCTTGTCTACTTGTTACTTAATCAACAATTTGTTACTTGTTTACACCCCCCCCCCCCTCTTACTTTTCTC